>JAOEHX010043090.1:0-14341 GCA_025448015.1 Bolborhynchus lineola
TCCCTGCCCATGGCAGGGGGTTTGGAACTAGATGATCTTAAGGTCCTTTCCAACCCTAACTATTCTATGATTCTATTATTCTCCATGACAAAACTGGACTCAGAAGAATGAAGAAATATAAACTGAGTAATTGAGCTACATCAGCTCATTTGCTGACTTTGTCAGCCACGATCTAGGTCCCCAAAACTTCCATGCAGAGCTCTCTAAGCCTGTTTCAGTGTCACACGATTATCCCCAGTGGCTAATACAGGGCACACCATCAGCAAGGATGAGTGATGAAAGCCAGTGGAGGACATTTCTCTGCTGGCAGGATGAGCCTGTACCTCCCCATGCTGCTGCCCCAGCTCCAGCCCACACCGCTGCTGCTCACTTCCTTTCCTCCACACCATCCTGGCCTTCCAGGCTTATGTCTCCAGCATTTAAGAGTGGGAAAAGCTCCTTCTTTCACCACCTGCTGAGCTCTGGCCTCCTTCACTTCCATGTCATGCTCCTACCACCTAAGTGCCGACTGGGTGATGGCCTGGCAGCTTGGGAAAAGTGCAGGTTTGCTCTCAAAGGCACCAGAGTGACAGCCTGCTTTTTCTGGTTTCCTTTCCCTTCTTTCCAACTCGGCTATTTTTAAGGTTTGGGAAGGGATTCAAGTCAAATGAGAAAAAAAACCCAACCACTTCTAGGCATATTTATACAATAAGTAGTCTTTTTTTGCCTCCTGGTTTATTTTTGCACTTGCTGTGCTTTGACTGTGGGACTTTTTGCTTGTTTTGAGGGTTTGTCTTTTTTGCTTCTTTCAAAGGAAACCAATGAAAAAACTTATCATCCTAGTGGCCAGTAATTGTCAGGTTGGATATGAGATAAAACTAGGAGCAGTGATGCAACTTTTTGGAACGGGTACAGAAACAGAAACACTGCTCATTTTAGCTGCTGCACAGTTGCGCATTTGTGGCACACTGCGGTCTCACAGACTGCAGGCAGACCTAACAGCCCGTATTTTTGGTACGTTACCATAGATCATACTCTAACACTCTGCCTTCCTCCACAGAGCTGCTGCTAAATGGAGCCAACAGCATTTCTCTGCCGGAGGCCGGGTTCATTAGTAAACAAGCAGGATGCACTTAGGGTAAGGACTAAAATTCTCACTCTAGTTTTTTGTGTTAGTCCCTCCAACGGTGTTCAGTGCTTTCCTGGGAGCCTTGCTGATGAGCAGGTTTCTGCTCTGGCTATAAAGAACACCTGATAGCGCCTGCAGCACCTCAGGGAGGGCAGAGGATGGCCTGTCCCTCCTTATTCAGATTTATTTCAACAAACCAGCCATCCCTTTCTCTGAATTCACCCCTGCCTGCAGCAGCTGTATAGGACACTGTTAGCCCATGGCTTGGAGGATGCCCTTGGCCACCGTGGTGTGCATGGCTCTTGCACCCTAATGCATCAACAAGGCTCGGGGCAAACTTTGACTGCTTTGATGAATGTTACACGTATTTGCAGGCAACAAATACCTGCAGTGACAAAAAATACAAAACAAGGGAAATAAAATTGCATAAGTTGTTGTTTCACCTTGGGATAATGACTCCACCAGCATCTGTGGGCTGACACTCTGCTTAGATTAATGTCGCTTTCAAGAACGTGGCTTGATTTTTCCTCTAAGTATTTGTCTTTACCAACAAGCCCCTCACCTTAGCACCAGATAATTGACTCTGTCTTGAAGGTACTAGAGCTTGTCACAATGCTTTAAATTTCAAGCTTTCACATAGCTGAGGGAAGTGGCTGAGGAGCCGGCAGCACCTCGCCTCCCAGTGCTGTGGTTGGGTTGGGCATGCTGAACCACTAGATGCCTCCTAACCCCTGCTGCCAGGCCTGGCTGCTCAGGCTTCCCAGAACATATCAAAGCTCATGGGTTCCCCCCTACACCTGCCTAGGGGTGAGGAGAAATGGGAAGAGCTGTTTGCCATCTACCCCCTCGTCCAACACCAAGCCAGACAGCTCTTCATAGCTTTCGTCCTTTCTACAGTTTTTTTAATATTTTAATTAATAATTTAATTAATAATTTAAATACACTTTATGTTCACTGGTGAGCATGGCCAAGCTCAATCACTTATAATGGAGCTATTTATTCACTTTCAACCACACGCCAACCATCTTCCCATGCAGGAGAGAACCCGCACTAAGAAAATCATCTTGGCTACAGACTACCTCATTGCTTCCTCAAAAGAGATATTTTTCAGCATTATTTGGAGTACAGAAAGGAAAAAAGAGAGGAAACTGTTTAAAGTCAGTGACAAAAAAGGTAAGATCTGTTCAGATAAACATAAATGTGACAGTGCAATTTCCTTTGGTCTTCTTTCTATCAAATCTAAAAAACTATTTTTAATTGATTCTTGAAGCACTTTCTGAAGTTCAATAAATGCTTCAGAAATCAGTTGGGAGTCCACAAATGTTAATAGTATTTAGCTCATTTCAATAAAAATGGCCTCATTAACATGCCAGCTGCTAAAATGTGTGATACCAACTGTGTCCTTCTGCCAGCCTGCAGGGAATCATTCCTACTTACTACTCAGTTTTGCTTTAAAAGAGACCATTTAGAAAACATACCCATTTTACTGTATGCATGCATTCAGGTGATGATTGCTTCACTACTGCCCTACCCCCAAACCCCAGCTTTAAAAGTCCCTGGCAGCCCTTCCAATGAGGTGAGCTCAGGCTGGCTTTCTTTGTGGATGGTTTTTTCCGCAGGCGAGTAAAACCTCATTCGCTTTCCCATCCATCAGCACAGAAGGAGCCAGGTGAGCACCGTGCCTGTCTGAGGCAAGACGTTTTTCATTATGGTTCTGCTAAGTGGAAATAAATAATCTTCGCTCAGCCCTGCTGCTGTCAAGCCACGACCAGGGGCTGCAGCTCTCTTGACTGTGTGTAAGCACCCAACCTCCAGCTTGAAAACTTGAGTCACATCACAGCCAGCATGCGAGTGGGTGCCTGCTGCCTTCACACGTCTATATGAAATAAGGATGCCATGTTTTGCCTTCATGAATAGATTTTAACTAGTGTTTATGCATTGTGGCTGGCTTTCTGAGACCCTTGGATGAAAGCCATTAGAAGCTTTCAGGACTGCGGTGATGCCTGTGTTAGAATGGGTACCACAACTCAGGCTCAGGGCAGGAATAACATTTGGAAGCTCATTTTGAAACTTTCAATCTGCTGCTTTTATCTCCTTAAGCTTCAGTCCTTAAGCTGATGCTGCCACCCTCCTGGCCAGCCCTTGCAGGATGAGGACTCCAGGCAACGCAACGCTGCAGTGCTTTAGGGGCACAGTAACAGTAGTAATACTAATAATGTACCACATTAAACCATATCATTAAGTCACAAGGTAAGCAGTGCTATATAAGTATTTCCAGAGAAAATGTGAGACTTTGTTCAATGAAGTACAGATCAAGTTCAAGATTGGCAAAATGCAACTCGAAAAGGTCACCAGCAGGTGGTAACACCAAAAATTTCCATATCGAATACACATCTCCAGCATAAGGTTGCATAAATAATTCAGGATCTCAGCATATATCTCAGCTCAAGCAACATACTCTGGCCATTAAGAATCAGGTTTTGATTCTCAGATTATGCAACTGCGTCTTCCTTGTGCTTACATTCATAACCGTGTGTCCAGCTGGCACCGTACCTGCCAAGCAAGCTGTTCCTGCAGTTAAACAAAGCCGCATGTGCCAAGCAACAGTCATTTTATCCAAAGCAGCCTGGATAGTAGTACGTACGCCAGCCTGCCTGCAAAGCCCTGTCCCCTCTCCACCA
Organism: Bolborhynchus lineola; assembly: GCA_025448015.1. Taxonomy (NCBI): domain Eukaryota; kingdom Metazoa; phylum Chordata; class Aves; order Psittaciformes; family Psittacidae; genus Bolborhynchus; species Bolborhynchus lineola. Next base: position 3,790 of record JAOEHX010043090.1, read on the forward strand.
CAGGCCAAAATAGTGTGGGACTGGCTGTGTCACAAGTGTCCCCCAGTACACATGAACCCGGAGGCGGGTCCGAGCAGCCACCCCGAGGAACACGCTGTTTTAGAGCATCTTGATTCCTTGCAGTGACAAAACTATCCTGTAACAGCTAACATAGAGTTTGTGAAGCCTTCACCCTGCTCATATGAAGATTGTGGGGAATCGCAGGGGGAACTCAGCCCCATGTAGCTGAAAAGCAGCTATGCGGGATGCAACCCTAAAAAGCTTTAACAGGTTGAAATACCCAGTTCTTCTGAATTCCCTGTGAGATGCTGAGCCAAAGCCTGGCCCAGGACCTTCCAAGGCCATGCAAGAAATCAGAGTAAAACCCTGCGGATTAATTGCACAGTTATTGCAAAGGTTAAAGTAAAAATGGCTTCAGAAACCCCTTAGACATGTTCATGAAAGGCCAGCCTACCTGGGACCACGAGGCATAGTTGCCTCCTTGATATCCTTGAGAACATCTTTACTGGCCATGATGTGGCCACACATCCACCTGCTGGCGGCAAAGACTGGCACCTCTACATCAATACTTGTGTCAAACCAGAGGAGAGGACACCAGAGACACCCCTCTGCTTCCAGGAGGGGAGAGGTGCTGGCCGGGAGGCCACAGTGATGCAGGCAGTAGGTCAGTGCTGCCTGCTACACAGCCCAACCAGGAATTTCAGCCCACATGGACCGCTTTCAAGAGCTACAGATGCTTTGCTCAACAACTAAATACATTCCTGTTAGGTCTTCACTTCCCAGGCTCTGGGCTAAGGTGTCTCAATAGCTGGTTTTGAATTTCTCACCTAAACTCTTTTTTAAGTGCAATTAAGTTTTTTTGCCGTCAAAGGCTGATACACAGCACGTTGGCATTCTCCAGACCTAGAGCCACACCTTTCTCTTGCCCTGTAAAGCTTCACTCTCACCCTTGTCCACGCTGGGGATGCTCATGCCGCAGACCGCAGAGTTTGGGGATGAAGTTGCCCCGGCTCCCTCCTTCCCCTCTCTCCTCCCGGTTTTATTTCGGGTCACCCGTATTTCACTGGAGAGGTCAGAGTGTGGCAGCACAGCCGCGGCTGAGGCCCTTCCCGGAGGGAGGAATGTAGCACGCTGAGCTTTTGAAGCGCGATAAGAGAGAACACCGCAATTAGAGGCTTGCAGTTTCGCCAGCAGATTTGCATTTTAAATTGTGTTTTGGTATAATTGTGTTTCATCTTTCATTTCACTCTGACTTTTGTACCTTTCATTATTTCCTAAGGATGGTTCAAAATGCTGTACAAGACTACACTTACAAAAGAAAAAACAATTTCATATCAATATGATTATTTTTTTCCTTAAAATATTCCTCTGAGATTAAGGGAAACAAAGTCATCCAAGATGAGAGGGGGGGAACTAAGATGATGTGGAAAGGAATTTCACCCTGAGGAGGGAGCTCTGGGTTCTGGCTCATTACCCCAAGCTCTGCAGAAAGCAGAGGGGCTGTAGCAAGGACTTCTCTCTCCCCATTCACATCCCGGCCAGGCAGCCACCTTGACACAACCGCCCCCACCCCCGAGGGGAAATCCCAGTTATGAGCCCCTTTGCCGAAGGGATTCGCAGCTTGGCCTTGACTGCTAGATCCAGTTATCCCCTGGTCCCATCAAGCAAAGGTGCCTTAACAGCTCTACTGTCAGGATGGATTAACCTGCAGCCTTATAGAGCCCTGGATCCTGTCCTCCCTCCCCTCCATGACACTGCTGGTCGCATGGAAAGTCACATAGCACAGCTGTGGCAGATCTATTGCACCTTCATTTCTCATTCCCTCCCAACAGCCCCTCACCACTCACCAAATACTCTATGCTGCCCTCAAAACAGGAGCAGGAGGCCCGGTTCCAGATGGGGCCACAGAGATCCTGAGCCCATGTGGCTGGCTGCAGGGGACAGCCCGTGCCATGGGAAAGACAAGAGAGATGAGAAAATACCCCCAGCTGTCTCAATACACCAAAAACCCCACGTCTGGATCTCTTCAGTGTGCTCTGAAGGGGAAAGAAAAGCCTGTCAAAAGAAAAGGAAAATGCACTTCAATCTATAATAAAACAATGCTACTGCTATTGTCAGGCACCTGAATGGAGACGTGAAGGTTAGATGAGCCTATGTTATATTTAATGCTGTCAAACATTGTTTGAACACAAAGAGCAGCTCGCATTATTGCCGTGCTCCCTGCCTGCAAGGCTGCCCTGCAGTTTGAAAGCACCCCCAGCACGTAATGGGCTCATTTTTTGTAATTGCAGAATTTGAGTCAGAAAATGATGGGGACTTCGTATTTGAATGTCACCTCTGATATGTCATGGTGATTTTCCTCTCCTAATACCCTCATCTGGATGCTAATGCCAGATGGTTATGTTGGTAAATGCAACGAACGCAATAAGGTCTACGTAAAAGGGCACCGATACACAACCCATCAGGCTGGTTGTCCATAGGTTTATTGACACACCAGTCCTGATTTTGATCTGAGTTAAGCTGATATAAATTAAAAGTAGCTCTCCTGAAAAAAAATAATTGGTGGCTGTGGGAGGAAGGTCTATGGCTGCCATTGACCTGCACATTCTCTCCAAAAGATGCACTTCTGCAGAGGCTGACCTGACTGAATGTGTCCATCCTAGACAGGGAGACAGCCAGCAGCCCTGTGTCCCCCGTCCCAGGGGCTGTGTTGAGGCAGCACTGCATGCTGCTTCCAGCCCAGCTTGCAAGGGTTCTTGAGTAAACTAGCTTAGAAACAGTTTGGGAGATCCCTCTCTTCTGCCACCCCCAAGCACATGCAGCAGTCTCACCAGGTCTAGATTTCACCACTACAACAGAACTGGGGTTTGGTTTATTTGGGGTTTTTTTCTGGCTTTGTGTGGATTTTTTTGGTTGGGGAAGGGGAGGAAGAGAGTTTTTTAAAGTCTTCTAAGGCAGGAAAAAGAAGCATCTCAATAAATCAGTGCTTTGTTTTACTGCACTGGCTTAAGACAATATCCTTAGGATATTATTAATTAATGATCCAATCTTTACAGCTTCCCCACAGTAGGATAGAAGTTGGCAGAACAGAGAAGCTCCAGATGGAGGAAGCCTTCTGCACCAGATAAGGCTTTATGAGTGACAGGCCCCTGCCACTCACAGTTAAGGCCACAGACGTAAGCTGCTTGTTTTGTTGCAAATCAGCTAAAAATACCCCAAACGCAAACCATGCTCTTCTTAAAGCCACTTGTTGCATCAGAGGCGCTCAGAGTCTCACAAACAGTTCAGTTTGGGTATAGAAAGCACTTCTTTTTTTAATTGAAAGAAAAAGGTTTACAGCAGTGGAAACTGAGAGGAAAGGCTGACCTGCAGCCACAGCCCAGCTTCAAACACATCCTGTTTAAAGTTCAAGGAATATGAAGTCACAGCACTTGCAGATGCTCTGCTTGCTGGAACGGGGCGAAATCTGAAACTGATTGACTTGCTCTTTTTTTTTCCCCCTGTAAAACTGTAATTTATTCTCTGTTCTAAGCCCTTTTGAGTAAGCAGCTCATACGGGTTTGATGTCAAGTGCATGGTAATAAAAGTACTAATCTAGAAGCCATTGGCAAGACTGCAGAGCTCTCTACAAGGTTTGCAGTGCATGGGCAGGAGACCTCTAAGCCAGCATCTGAAAGGCTTCTTCAAAAGAGGAAAGTTGGATGCAAAATCTTTACAAAAGAATTATTTTCAAAAAATTAAAACGAAGGTGATAAGACAGAAATGGAGAGCATGAGCAGCAGTCATCACCATACAAGCTATACTGGCCGAGCCACCTCCTCTCCATTGCTTTGACCCTGGCTTTAGCATTGTGGGGACACATGCAGCTCGTATTGCTTCTTTCAGGTTATTGAAGCACTTCGGGCCATTGATGCATAAGAGGTCCCTGCGTGAGCCCAAATCTCAACTTACACTGTCACGTCTAGGTTTCACATGGACTGACCCACAGATATTGATTCAAACCCCAAACCCCTGCTCATATCTCCTGTTCCCAGTTCTCATCATCACAGTTTAGCTGCATTGCAGTAACCACTTAAACCTTCTTCTCAAAGCTATGTAATCTTCTCTGTTATTGAAGTGGTCTTTGTTTAACCGATAAAGATTAAGCATTTCCTTTTGCCTTCTAAAATATGTGCTCTGTTTCACCTCATGGTTTTAAAATGCCTGGTAGGATTAAACCTAAGACTTTTCTCCACTGGGTCCACTAAGGCTTCTGCAGTTTGAATCTGTGGGCTCTTGATAAGGCAAGAGGATACCAGATAAATCACTGGAGTTTGTTATTTTTAAACAGTCATCATTTCCCCCCCTCCATATTCACAAAGGAAAAGATGATTTGAATTTTAGATGTAGAAAACTGATCTCACTTGAGTCTCCTTCTATTCCAGATAGTGATGTTATACTTGCTGTCTAATTAAGGAAGAGATGGATTAAGCAATAGATTTATCACCTACCTTGAAAATTACCATAACCGCTATTATAATAGTAATGTCTACATCTGGGAGGATCCAAAAGTGCTTAACCTGATAAAGAAACCCTGTTTCCGTTGCACATGTGTAACAGGAGTGGCATCTGGAACATCTCCAGGCTAAAAAAAAAATCAAGTCAGGAGTTAACCTGGTGCATACTTGTGTTAGATGTAAAGTACATGTGAGGGGTCTGCACTCTTGAGTTTCCACAGTGCAATTTGTCGGTTTGAAGGCATATGTGTACAGAAGGAACAATAGTGGCCCACCCCCACAAACGGAAAGAAACAGAATCACTTCGCTAAAGATGGATTTAGATTGTTTAGGTGCCTAAAATAAATGAATAAAATAAATAAATGGTTTGGGTTGGAAGCGACCTTAAAGATCATCTAGTTCTGACACCCCTGCCATGGGCCCGAACACCTTCCACAACACCAAGTTACTACAAGCCCCATCCAGCCTGGCCTTGAACACTGCCAGGGATAGGATGGCCACAGCTTCTCTGGGCAACCTGTGCCAGTGCCTCATCAACCTCACAGTAAAGAACTTCTAATATCTTTAAATCACCCCTCTTTCAGTTTGAAACCATCCCCCCTTGTCCTGCCACTACGTGCCTTTGTGAAAAGTCCCTCTCCGGATTTCTTGTAGGCCCCCTTTAGGTACTGGAAGGTTGCTATAAGGTCAAACAGAAGACAAAAATGTTAAATCCACAGCCAGATCCTGAAATTCCTCCTTTAGATGTTGTGGAAGCTCTCCACGCACCTCTTTAAAAAATGCATAGCTCCTAAAGAGCCTTCATCTCTGCTTCTGGAGAGACAGGAGTATTCCAGCCATGGCAGAGATCATGTTGGCTTCCTATGTGCAGCAAAGCCCAAACAGGGTAACGAAAGTAATAACAGATAAATGCTCACATGCCCGAAGGTGTTGGAGTAGAGTAACCTGTGAGGCAAGGAGAAGGCGACGGTTGGCAGCTACTGTGCCAAGGTGGAGAATGCAGAAAGGTTTCCCACAGACCTCATCCTTCAGGCCATGACGCAACTGCAGAAACACATCTTCTTTTCTGCTGCTTTCCAAAGATCATCTCAGAGACTCCTCAGGGCAGCACCTGGAAAACCCCACACCTCCAGAGCAGCAGATGCTCATGACACCAGGCAGGACAGCAGCACAGGAAGGTTTGATCTTCAGGGCACAACCAGGCTGCCTAAAAGCTGCCAGCTGCACCTGGAAAATAGGTGCTCAGCAGGTGCCTGTTTTAAGCAAGAGGGAGAACCTAAATGTTGCACTTAAATCCCTTAAATCAGAGCAACATGGCAAAGAAGGTTTTCAACAGAGCGTGTAAATCACAGCAGTTTGCAATTGTAGCTATAGTTTTATCGAATCGTGTGCTGCAATCGGTATTTCTTCCAGGCCAGGAGGAAGATTATCATCTGTTGTAAATTGTCATACTTCAGAATAGCACATTAATTGCTGTGATAATTTATACCAGCTGAGAATCTCCCCCAGGGACTGTGTTTATTACTCAGCTTTGTGTCTCAGACAATAGAGGTTTCTATCAGGGATGGGGTTCTGTGGTACTTTCATCATACCCGTAATAATGGAACTCAATATGAACCTTCTGTCTTTCCATTTTGGGTAACCAATGCATCAACTGAATTGGACTTAATTGCACAACAGTGGAAGTGGAGCCTGGAAACACTGATGGAATTCACCTTTAGGGGCTTTCTTTCCTTGTCCCCCCCGGTTACCTTTTACCAAATGATCTCCCATCTATTTATAATGCGATGGAAAATGTGGCATTTTACGCACGTTTCAGTGCACAAATAGCCAAGCTGCATTCTGTTCTTTATAAAACCAATTTTAAAAGGCATGAGGGGAGCAGATGAGGAGGGTGCTTTGGGGGTTAAACTGCTCCGCGCTTGAATTTACCCAGCTAAATAGTGAAAACGTTTTTGGCTCACTTCCTCGAAGTATGACCAGTCAGTTGTGTTCAACTTGATAAGGTCTTTTAGAGCTAAAAGTAGTTGAGTGGGTAGGGCTGGCAACACCCTGTGAATTTGCTTTGCTTTTCTGTTAAAAACTGAGTCCTGAAAATGTTCTTTATTAATGCTTTAAGCATTAAAAAAACCCCAAACAAACCCAAACTTGCAACCCAAATAACCAACTTACAGTGGTTAGACCAAGGAAAATGCATTGCAGGGGGGATGTCCTGGGGTGCTTCTCCTCCCATTCTTCCCCCTGGGTTCCTTACTTGGGCTTGCTGCAGCCCATGGTAGGACCAGCCCAAGAGATGCTGATGGGGCTGGCAGCTCTGCAAACCCCTTTCATCTCCCAGGCACCCGCGCAGAGGCTGACCCATGTTTTTAGTAACTCATGGTTCAACATACGTGGCTGCAGCTGGTCTCTGCTCTGACCCCATGAGCAAGGGAATAAGGTGTCATTTCTAGAGGCGCATGCCTGTTGCTCTATTTTGTCCTAGTTGACTGAGCTGTATGTAGACACGCTGTGTAGGAGCAAGCCAAAGCACCATAAGCCTTGAACAAGCTGGTTAATAACACCATGCTCACCCAAGCAATGCATTTCTCTCCCCAAACGCACAAATACAGTCCCAGCAATTCACACTCTTCGGACACCTTTGCCCCCAGGGGGCTCAGGAGGTAGCATGACAAGGGGCCACAATGCAGGGACCATCCTCGGAAGCAGCATCCCTGCAGGATCCAGTGTGGGATTGCAAAAGTGCAGGTGGATGGGATGAGCTTTTTGGCTTTGAGCACAGAGCAGGCAGGTGTGAAGGGCTGGCACAAGGCCCTGCTCGGAGCAGGCTGCCCCACTGCACACAGTCCCTACACAAACATACAGGGAGGACGGGTGGGATAGCTGCTGTGCAGTAGTTAGCTGGGAGTGGGCTCAGGTCTCTCTGATGAACGGCCCCTTGTTTCATGGGCTGTAAGAAGGAACAGCTCATTAATTCTCACTCCTGAAGGCACTTTAGAACCCATTGGAGGTGATTTCTGTAACCAGAGGTGATTTCTGTAACCAGTCCACCTGCAGCCAAGCCGGAGAGCACTACAAGCTTTGCAGGAGCTCTTTTGTTTGCTGTGTGGCACCGTTTCCTCTGTTATAATGCAAACGGGCTCTTAATGATCCGAACAGCAGCTTGGAAATGTTCAGATCCAATGTATTCCCGATGGCTGCCTGAACTGCCACCACCTGCGAGGCAGATGGGAGGAGCAGGGAGGGAGCCAGTGAGGCCTCCGGAGGATGGACAGCACCTCTAGCTTTTGATGTTCTCCAGCTTTGATGGAGTGACTGATGGAAATGCCCTTCCTACTCAGCAAGCTGGACCTTCCAGGAGGCTGGAGCTGGGCAGCTGCATGCTGGCCACCAGCCCCCTCCGGAGATGGATGTTTCATCTGTGTCCTATGTTCCCATTTGTGTAATGCTCCTGGGTATCAGGGGCAGCATCACTACCTAGCTGAGGGGTATTACTCAGTATGAGCGCAGTATTTGGACAGAGCCTTAACCCAGCACTGTTACAAGTTATTAACCTAAATTTTGATGTCCCTATTTGGAAAAAAAACTTTGTTGCATGAAATTGGAAAAAATCAGAGGAACTTTTGATATCGGAGGAACCTGATACCTAGTCAATTTCCTTCCAAATTCAGACAGGTAGTAGCAGCCACAATTTCTTGCCCCCACTTCCCTTCGCTAATGTGGTAAAAAGCCTTTCCCATACCCCAGCTTTGGGAGGCTTGCACTTGCTCCATGTGAGGCTGAGGGAGGGCACCCTGTGGGGCACTTAGTATCTGTGTGCCATCACACAGAGATGTACCATCACCACCAGGACATCATCATCCCTCTCCTGCTGGCCCCACCACAAGCTGTAGGGGCACAAAGTTAACCAGGTTTTCACAGAGATGCCTTTAGTATAGGTGGTGTCTATTGGTTGAAGATGGCTGTGGTAGGTCAATAGCTGACAGTAAGACACTTCTGGCAAAGCCGTTTTTTGAAGGGCCTTCATACATCTTGCTCTCAGTCACTGGCTCCTAGGCCCTTTGTGAAATTCTCCTGCAGACTCAGCCCTCTAATGGGGTACTTCCAAATAACTACCTGCCACATCTGCCAGCCCTTGCACTTGTGATGTATGTACATGTGTGTGTGCGCTGTGGGAATCTGCAGGGGGAAGACGTGCAAACAAAGCACTGACCTCAGCACTTACCCCAGCCACACTTCCGAGGGCCAAAGATAAGATCAACGTTGCCAAAAGAGCCAAGGGCTATTGCAACTGATGGGATCCTGCCCAGGCACTGTTCAGCATTCCCATCTCTGACAAAAACCAAAACAGGCTTACTTGGGAACTCACTGCAAAGGAAATTTGCTTTTAGAAAATTCAAGGCCAATGAGTTAGCCAGGATCCGTAAGTGGATAATCTTCTCTGGAGACAACAACTATCTCAGAATGTCCAATATAAAGTCACTTTTTAAATGAGACTGAATATTCATGGGAAGCCTCATGCCAGTTGTGCGTAAATCCTGATCTTGTTCATCTGATGGTGGCTTGTCACCTTGCACTGTGGATCTAAGCTGTCTCATACCTTTATTTTCAGTGAAAATAAGGTAATTTTTAAGAGTTTCACTTATTGTTTCCAGTGCAGCCTGACAGGCACATTGGAAACACTGGTGGTGTTTCATAGTTTAAAACCCTCCAATAGCATCTGCATCAGCCAGTATGATCAACAAGCCGTTTGGCAATAGCCCCCATGGTAAAGTTATTCAGACGTAACTCTAGGAAGCATGGGAAACCAATAAGGTGTGAGATAGGCATTGCTCCTGAGAGCCAAGCTTTGCAGTAATGACAGCACTTCACCCCTGTTAGAGACCCCTTGACTCCCAGGCACCCGCCTGGACGCTTCTAGTTCATCCCAGTGACAAGGACATCTTTTTTCCTCCAGTGCATGGCCACCAGCTTGCATAGTGCTTTGCTGTTAGAAATGTTGCATCCCAGATCCTGCCTGTTTGTGACACTGAAGTGGGAAGGGTTGGGATTGATGAACAATGCAAAGGGCAGCAAAAGCCTTGCCACCTCCCCAGCCCTCTTCCAGTGAGGAAAGCTGGAGGCTGCAGGAACAGCCACTTCCTCAAGTTTGTACATGCCTAATAACTAGTAAGCTGTTGTGCTCAGCAAATTGTCAGTCTTGGGCTTTTTTCACCTGGTTGCTGAAGCACAAATGTGATTCCCCATGAAAACATATGATTTTGCTCTCAACCTGTTGGTTCAGGTTTGTGCTCCCGGTACCGCCTTAGCAAAAAGCTAGGAGGGAAGGAGGAAAGTGGCTATTAAGCTGCTGAGGCCTTTGATCTGGTCTATTATGTTTTACAAGGCTTTGGAGCTGGACAGAAGTTTGGTCCCCATGCCTCTGATCCACAGCTGCTTTGGGAGGGAGGGAAGCAGCAAACACAGCCAAACAAGCCCTACCTGCCTGTCCTAAGGGCATCCTTTGGCCTCCTTAGGTTTATGGAATACATTGCGGTCAGCCCAGGGACCAGCAGTGGGAATTAGCTCTAGAAGGGCAGGGCAGGAACAATCCTGCTCCCTCCTTTGCCATGTGCCGTTGCCAGCAGGGCACCCTCACCCCTCTGTAGAGGAGGCTTTCAGAGATAGCAAGGGAAGGAAGAGCAGGACCAGGCAACTGGGCTGACAACAACCCTCCCTCCAATGGGCCCTTTCTTTGCTTTTAAGGGTTTGCACAGGTGAACTTTTCTGCCACATGGCTTGTCTTGAGGCTTGGTTAAAGGGAAGTGTGTCTGACCTCACCCAAGTGCACTCTGCTCCTGTCATGGTACTGATGACACACTTTGATACAAACTGAAGTTGTTAGGTTTAGTGCCCAGCAAAGTTTCCCTCTGTGGGAAATCTGATACAGATCTCTGTAAGAAAACCTGTTTTCTGTTTAGCAAACACTTAAAATACTTTCAGGACACTGCATATAAGAATAAAAAAAAAAAAAAAAGAAAAAAGGAAAAGGAAAAAAAAAAGAAGGAAAAAGAGAGAAA
>JAOEHX010043091.1:0-12765 GCA_025448015.1 Bolborhynchus lineola
CAAACAATTCTGATTCTATGATTCATGTCATGATAACACATGTATGGAAAGCCTCTCAGTGATGCTGGGTGGCATAATGGGAGACGGGGAGCAAAAATCTGAGCATGACCACCTTCCACCCTGCGCTGGCTGGAGGACCTTGCAGGACTGGAATGAACCATGCAGGCTGTTTCCTCCTGACCATTTTGTCATGGGCCCTTCCTCAAAGGGCTTTTCCTTACAGATCTCCTTGCTGCCAAAATAGCGTTGATGAACCTTGGTATGACAGATCCTGGTCCTCTAGCTGGGAATTAAGTGAAAACTCCCTGATATCGTTTGCATGTTTTGGTTTGTGCAAACCAAGAAACCCAAACTGAACTTCAGAGGTCACGCAATGAAAGCACAAAAGCAGTTGTTTTCCTCACCTCTTCAGTAAAGCGTAATCCTGGCTTCAGTGAGAGTAATCCTAGCCCCGATGTAACGCTGTAATCGTTGGACCCCTGGATGTGGGAATTTACCCTCATAAACTAGGGAGAGGCATCAGACCAGAGCGTGGTATGTGACCTCTTTGGCAGGGAGCTTGTTTGGCCTTGCAGGAAATGACTTGTTCATTTATCTAGTACTTGTTCAAGGTCCTGCACTGACAGAGGCTGAGGTCTTCTGTTGAGCAGCTTGTGGCTCGGGAAGCGGCAGGGATGAGGCTTTGCAGCTCTGTGCGAAAGGAGCAGGGGGGACATGCTTAAAGATGTGCCTCACTTTCAGCACATGCTTATGGTGCTGACAGAGCAGGGTGTGTGCCGTGGCTGTAAATCTGTGCTTGCAGCGGGGTCTTCCTGAAGAACTGCCTTATCTCTGTGTCCACTGCCTATAGATAGGCAGATAGATATATGATAGAACTGCCTGTCCACATCTCTGTACCTGTGTTCAACTTCATTAAAATATCATGGAAGTGCTGGGATGTGTGCCAGGCCGGGCAGCTTGCCAGAGCTGGGTGCCCAAGGTAAACCCTGGCACATCACCTGAAACCACAGGACCTTGGTCCTCAGGATGTGGATGCCCGATGCTTGGGAGTTCCGGATTCAGCAGGGCACAAAGGCAGATGTTGCTGGCCACCCTCACTGTTCATAACCAGAGCAAAGGCCACGCTGTGAGATGGTGGATAGCAGAAAACCTCAATAGTTGTTATCCATTTAGTGCCTGCTAAGGGAAGGTAGGCTTGTGGTTGCACACCTGCCTCTGCTGATCTAGCTGTGAATCTTTCCCTGGCTGCTGCATGTGGCTGCTCCTGCCCCCTTTGCCTCTTGCATGGCCTGGGCACTTTGGCGGCCCTTAGCTGAGTCTTCTCATTGAGCTGACCCAGCAGAAGACAGCGCAGGAGGAGTAAAGGAGGTTTTGTGCCAGATTAGCCAACTAAGATGACTTGGGGAGGGGTCTTAACAAGATGTGGCTGAACAGAGAGCTCTTGAGTAGTGACCATGCTCAGAATGGCAGTGCCTGTGATAAGCTGGGCATGGCTTGTTAGTTTTGCCTAAGCCCTTCGTCAGGAGTTTCTTCCTGCTGCTAGTCTTAAATGGTCCTTCCCATTGAGAAGGCTGTCTGGTCACACCACCCAGTTTTGGTATGGATTCTGAAAATGAAAGGCTGGTTGGGCCTATCACACATTCACCTGGCAGGTATGGCTGCAGCTTCCGGGGAGTGAGACTGGAAAAAACTTCTCCTGGGATGGGAGAGGATCATCCAGGAGATCAGCAGCCAGCCCTGATGCTGGAAACCCTTTCACCCCTGGAGCTGACCCAGCTTTTAAGCGTTAGTCTGCTCCAGGGCTTTTTTCTCTGTTTTGTGTCTGTTGTCTCTAAATGGATGGTGACATTTTGGTAGCTAGAAAAGGAATTTCTTTTCCTTTCTCTTTTCTTCTGGTTTCTGTACCTTTGGGGTGGTTTAAGTTACCCTTTCGAGCTTTTCTGTCCACAAGGAAGCACAGAAAATCTAGTTTTCGTAGAGCCTCCCTAAGAGAAGACTTGAGGAAGAGGGCCACATTTCATGCAACCTGTCATGGAAAACTTGGGTGTTTTGGCTTTTCTGATGACAAGCACATGGAGCACAGAGCCTGAGGGATGCGGCTTGTTACTGCCATCGTTTGGAAGCCAGTGCAGCAGCTTCATTCAGTTTCTGCAGAAGGGCAGGTTTCTTCTGCAGGCACAGGGATCGAATGCTGCCCTGTGGCTGGAGCTGCACCTTCCTGTCACCAGGTCAGTCTTTACGCAAGGGATTCTGGCAAGCACACATGGGAATTTTCAGCAGCTTTGTTCTGCTCTAGGTTTTACCTTTAGCGTCGCTATAAGTCAAGTCAGACCAGTGCCAAGAGCCATTGGGAATTTCATCCTAATGTTTTTCTGCTGCCGTGGCTTTATGGGAAGAAGCAGTGGGTATGCCCAGGTGTGAGCAGGCTGTTTGGAAGTCCCACCACTTCAGTCATCGTGTCCTGTAGATATGCTCTCAGAAGAGCAGGGTTACACAGGGAGCAAATCTTTGTGGCTCATCTGCAGCAGATCTGTATTACGGCGTCAAAGGGGAATCCTGTGAAAATGGAAGCCATAAATGTGTGTAATTTGCAGCTTGTGAATGGGTTCCTGGCTGACCCTAAAGGGATGAAGGTGTTTTACCTCTACCTCCCCATGGAATCATTGCTGGACTGTCAGGCTCTCCTGTCCTTGTGTTATTTACTGCCAAGGGCATCCTGACTCAAAGCTTGCAGTTAGCTACTCAAAACCCCTAAGGGGCAGTTCCGTCTCCCTTTATCATGTCTACCAGCAAAGCTTCTGCTATCTTTTCTAGTGTTGTCTTCCACAGAAGGTTAAATCTCTACAGCAGTCAGAAAAGTGCCTGTTTTGCCAAAACTTAGATCCAAGTTTGTGAGCTTGGAAATTGATAGCAACGGAGTTACCTTGGTATGGAGATCGCTGTGGGATGAACCCACTGTATCTGGGGGTTTTAGCGGGTGTTGAGGCTTCCATTGCTTCAGTGGTGGAGCCAACTACATCAAAGGAGCATCTGTACCTCTGTAAGACATTAACTACATGCAGTCAATGTGTTTGTAGCGTGTCATGGCTGGATTTCAGCTAAACACAGATTTAATCACAGACTGGGTACAGTCTCTAGATGCTAAGCTTTTCTTTGGGAGCAGGCTGAGAAAACACTGGAAATGAGGGAATTTCTCATTTCCAGGATGTTTTGTTGTTGGGGGATAAAGAAGGAAAGGGAGGGAAAGGAAGCAGGATGGGACATGGCATTCAGCAAGGGCTGATGAGTAGAAGCACACAGTAACTGGAGACAACCTCAGGCTGGATGAAAAGCTGAAACTTGATGTGGGCTGAAGATGTTTAAGCTGAACTTTTTTGGCAGTATCCCTGAAACAAGGAGCACTGCACCAAGGGCTCCAGAGAGAAGTCCTACGTCTTGTTCTTCTCAAAAAGGGGGGTGGTGAAGAGGAGTCCAGATGTGGTGTCCAGGGGGAAGGCTACTTGGGACAGTACTTGCTGTGAATATGTTTGCCTTTTATGGGCTTTTTTTGGTGAGCAGGGATTGCTGAAGAAGTAGGATTAATGTCATCTGCCAGGAAGCTCTGCCTGTGGGAAGCAGATGGTCCCCAGGTCCTGCCTGGGACCTGGAAGCTGCCTGCAGGCCCAGAGGAGAGGGTGCGTGTCTCCTGTCATAGCTTCTGTTCCGCATTGCCCTCTGTCCTTTGGCGGGCCAGATCAGGGATGCTCTCGGAGGCTGGGGATACACCTTTCATTGAGGGAGAATAGGGAGTGCCAGGGTAGGTTTGGAGGCAGGATCTCATTGCTTTGCAGCATTCCTGTGCTGAGCCGTGAGCGAGCAGCTGTGAGGATGGCTCTGCTTCACAGCCTGCTGTGCCCGTCATGCACGTCCAACAGTGTGTGCGGTACTTGGGCCAGCAGCCGTGTTTGTGTGTCCATAGATACCTAGGCCATGCTCCAGGAGCGAGTGCTGAATATGCAGTGTGTGAAGTGCTGCGCTTGGCTTCAGGTGGGCTTGGGTGTGTACGCGATTAACCAGCTCCTTCCCAGCAGGAAGCCTTCCTCAGTCCACAGCCTCTTCAGAGGAAATGAGGTGAGTGAGCACGTCCTCAAATTGTGAAGTAGGGAAACTGAGACATGAGAGGAGCGTGTGGGCCTCTCCCGGCACGGGAATGATGGAGACCAGATGGAGTGCAGATCTACAGATGGATTTATGCATCAGTCGTAGTGTTCTGACACGTCCTTGCAGATCAGCCCTGGGAAGTCTCTTGTGGCCCTGCAGTGGCTGGGGGATAAAAAGCAGGGCGTTGTGTGTGAGCACTGTGTATCTCATCTGTTGCAGTGGTGGAAGAGGAGAAAGACGTGTTTGGATAGTGCTGAGCGTGCTCTTCTAAGGAAAACTTGGGTATGCCAAGGCTTGTCCTTGGTATTTGCTCCTGCAGCAGGCATCACTTACCAAATGGGAGCTGCAAGCAAATAATAGCTCGATTAGGAATGAGCTTGCTAAAGTCCAGGAAAAGAATCTTTTTACTATGTAAGCCAAAACCATGCTAACTGAACTGCAAACAACTGAAGAGTCTGCTATAATTCTCATTCAGAGATAGACTCAGCTGTTTTTATTCCCTAAGATGGTCAGAACATCCTGTAACATAAAGCAGGAGGAGAAACAAGCCTTACATGGACTCGTTTCTCCTCTTGAGGGGATCTGCCCTCCAATTCTCGGTGCACCTCATTGTGATAGTTGATTTGTTTTGTTGCCAGCTCCCAGGGAGAGCAGAACAGAAAGAAACTCTTTCAGATGAACACTGCATGCTCTGATGCAGTGCAGCAGTTCATTTTAGGGGAAACAGGCACATAAGCCATGTCAGTTGATGTTACACACTATAACATGTACTAAAAGGCTCATAGCATTTGATCTGCGTTGTTAAAAACAAGTAGGTATGTATGATGTGCAACTCCACAGGGTGGTGGCAAGTATGAAAGAGCTATTAAATGCCTTGCTTTCATGCTCAGTAAGTGCCATGCTGTACAGGAGCTGGTGAGGTTTCTGGCCGTGATCTTGTATACTTGAGGTGTACATTCTGCTCCCTCCTCTGCAGCAAGGTACGCTGTCCTGAGCTGCTGCAGGGCTCAGGACAGAGGATGTTGTAGAACCCTGGGGGCAAGTGTTACAAACTGTGCAGCAAGAGATCTTGTCAGTGGGGTGGTGTAAAGTCCTCTTGAGGATGTAGGCTGTATGCTGTTGGGCAGTGGTGTGGACCAGTCCCTTGGCATCACTAGTGTACAGTGCCACAGTTAAGATCTTTTGACAGAGCACCGGTTTTGCATTTCAGGTCTAGGTGAGCACAGATCATCCGGCCACAGTATGGAATGTACAGGCTGGTGCTGGAGTTCTCATGAGCTCCGTTGTGAAAATGGAGCTAAAAAGACGCTTGTCCCAGGGAGCTTCCCTCCAACCCAGTGGGCTGTCACATACTGCTTGCTTGTTCACGATACTCTGCTTCAACAGACTACATCAGTTGTGCTCGTGTCAGGGTGTTCGTTGCTGGGGACTCCTCAGAAAGCAGTGTGTTGGAGGAGAGGGAGGAGGAGAAGAAGTGATACTTAAAAAAAAACCCCTTAAGTTAATCTTACTGCTGACAAAGTAAAATGAATTATGAGTTTCATGCTCTGTGGATTTATTCTCGCAGTAAATCAGAGGCAGCATCAGATAAGGCTTGTTCCGGAGAACGTACCTGAGTAATGTAGAAGCCCCTTGAGTCAAAGAGTGATCCAAGGAGAGGCTGCGGGAGGGCTGCCTTGGTGTCGCTGGCTGCGGGGAGGCGGGCAGTGGGCTTCAGGGGGGAGCGAGTGGAGCTGGGGCACCTCAGGAGCTGATGTCACCTTCCTGCTAGGGTTGGGTCTGCAGTCGGGGCAGTACGAGGGCTCACTGGAGAGGCACTTCCCGGGTGATTCCTCCTGGGAATGAGTGACTGCGTGCGTCACCAGTGACCTGCCCCCTCCCTGGTTTCCCTTCCCCTCGATGTCCAGGGCTTTGGTCAGACAGAACACACGGCCCTGCCGGCGGGTGTCAGAGCCGCGAGGCTGAGCGTGTCCTGAGGGACAGGAGCCGTGCGGCTGCGTGGTGGCACGAAGCGCCCCACTGGCCTGGGCCCTGTATTGCCGTACACAGGGGCCGGGTTGTGGTGGGGAGGGCGGCTGGAGGTGGACTGGGACCTGGTGTGGTGGTGGTGAGCAGGGCCAGGGGTGGCCGGGGCAGGCCTGAGTGTGTGCTGGGGTATGTCACATGGAGGTGATTCAGCCGTAATGTGAACACTGCCTCGGTGCTGCTGCAGGAAAGTTTCCCAGGCAAGGTGGTCTCTTGCTAAGATGGATCTTGATGAAGGAATTGGTCTGTTTTTCACCCTTATTTAGATCCCATCTATGGAGATAAACCTGAAAGGGCTCCAGGAAACCTGGAGAGGGGCTTTGGACAAGGGCCTGTAGGGGCAGGAGAAGGGAATGGCTGTAACTTGTTAGCAGGAAGATGAGCTCTTGGACAGAAGCTCTTCCCTGGGAGGGTGCTGAGGCGCTGGCACAGGGTGCCCAGAGGAGCTGTGGCTGCCCCATCCCTGCAGTGCTCAAGGCCAGGTTGGACACAGGACTTGGAGCAACTGCTCTATGGAAGGTGTCGGAGCTGGAGGAGCTTTAAGGTCCCTTCAACCCAAACCAATCTGTGGTTCTGTGATAGTTCCTCAGTCTTAGGAGCTTCCTGTGATGAGCAGCGCAAGATCTGGTCGCCCCTGAGCCCTTGCTGAAACCCGTCCTTCCTGCAGGGGGCTATCAGGTGTCCGACCCTGCTGTGTGGTGAAGGAGCGCTGCTGGTGATCAAAGAAATGTGAGAAATGGAAAGATAATGAAACTTAAGAGGAGAAGGTTGAAAAAAGCATCAGTCACCACCCATGGCTGTGTACTGAAATTAAAATCTCCAGGGATTTTGCATCAGCTAATGCATAACAGCCTGTAAACTGGAGCAATGGTATCAGTGCCTTTGTTTTTATAGCCTTGGCCTAAGGCTGTTTTGTGAAAAATAGCACTGGATTTTTGTTCCGTTTTGGTGGAAAGCCCGTGTTTTCCAGGGGAAGCACGAGATCCCTGCCACTTGCATGCACCTGACAGAGCTCCCGGTGAGCGGGCGGCGTGCCGGCACAGCGCTGCTGCGCACCGGAGCCTGAGGACCTGAGCGCTGGGTCTCCAAGGGTTTAAATTGAGTGTGGTGGCACAGGGCCAGCCGGCACCAGCTGAGAATTGGACAGAACAGCTTGTCCAAGGTCACCTCAGGGGCTGAGAGCAGAGCGGTGAATTAAACCCGGGTCTGCGGAGTCTCACTCCGGGTAAATAAAGAAAGTGTGGTACTGCTGGAGGGTCCTGCTGTTCTTACGGCCTTATAGAGAACGGTCAGTGTCAACCAAACACTTGTGTGGTGTGGTGTGAGTACACCCTTTTGGGCCAGGGTCAGTGGTTAAAAACAGAAACAGTTTTTTGGTCCTGTAGTATTATTGATTTCCTTAAAATACCTCGGGAAATTCTAGTTTGGAATGTCACTGGAAAGGTGCCCTTCCTGGCACCGAGTGGGGGGCTGAGCTGTGCCATGCTCATTTCGCAGGAGGACGGCTGAGGTGCTGGTACCTGTTTGGGCTTGCGTCTGCCTTTATGTCTGCCCTTTTCAGCAGGTAGGGAAACATTCCCCAGTGAAAGGAGTGAGAGTGTAGTGAGCGCTTGGGACAGGGAGTGCTTTCACATCCTCTGCTTGTAGGAACAGGCTGCCTTGTCAGTGGGCTGCAAAGGAGTCTCTGCGCACTTCAGTCAAGGCTTAGTACAGACTTTCCCCTTCAACATGTTTCAGAAGGTTCATATGCTAATGTCACCCTGACCCTACATTTAAGGGCTAGTGTAAATCCACTGATAGTGTTCTCTGTTGTTTTCACGAATGACAGATATCGTGTTCTTTGAGTCCTTGCTGGGTTTTGGGATTTTCATTAATTCGTTTCAGGAATAGGCATGACAAGTTGATTCTTCTCTGCTCTCTGTGTTTCTGAATATAATGAGATGGCATCTTAGACCACTGTCGTCTTTGTTTCTGTTTTCCCTTTCCTGCTTGTTCAGGTGGAAAGGGAAATACCAGGACTGACAGGGCTCTTGAGCTGTAGTTATTCCTTAAGGTCTGTTTGGTTGGGCTTTCATTGATGGTTTAGAATCATGAAATTGTTTGGGTTGGAAGGGACCTTCAAAGCTCATCTTGTTCAACCCTTTGCAATGAGCAGGGACATCTCCAACTAGATTAGGTTTCTCAGAACCACATCCAGCTTGGCCTGGAATGTTTCCAGGGGTGGGGCATCTGCCACCTCTGTGGGCAGCCTGATACCAGTATGTCACCATGCTTATGAAAGATTTCTTCCTTACAACTAGACTAAATCTCCCCCCTTTTAGTTTAAACCCATCGCCCCTTGTCCTCCTGTTTCTATAGAATGCTGTATGTGTTTGCAGCACGCCTCTGCCACTGCACCCTTTCCCTCTCCCCCCTTGCTCAGAGGCCTCCTATGTGGAGCAGTTAAATCGGGTCCATACTGGACTCCTACCACTCTCCAACCCCTTACAGCAGCTGACTTGGGGCACCCACTGAGCCCCTGAGGCAGAACAGAGCCTGTTTTCTGCACAGGCACTGCATCCTTGGGGCATTAGGGAAGTGTTCTGTTGAGCTGTGTGCCTTGGTTCAAAAGCTGAGCCATGTGCTCAGCTCTGTTTGACCAGAAGACAAACTCCTCTGTAGTGTGTGAGCTCCTGGTGTGGATGCTGAACATACAGGTTAGTTCTGGTGGGGCAGTGAAGTTGCACAGAATATGACCATTAATGGTGATTGTAATTTTGTTCCTGTACATTAGCAGGGCTCTTCAGAGAAGAGTGAAATTGTGTTTCCAAAATCATGGACTGTGTTTCCTCCGCAAGCTGAAATGTGGGAATTCCCAAGGTGCTTCTTTCTAGTGCCTGGAGATTCTTTTATTTTTCATTTCCCCCTTTTTTCGCCCCCTTCCAACCCTTGAAAGCTTTTTTCCATAGCCTCACACTGGTATGGAAGTGGAGGGACAGCAGGAGGGGCCGCGTTAGATGCCAGCGCTGCCAGCAGCCGTGCGCAAGGCTGCAGAGAAAGGCTCTTGCTGGGGGGAGCCCCACAGCTCATTGCTTCCGTCACGCTGGTGGTGAAAAGCAGCATCAAACAAGCAGGAAGGTAGCTGTGCTCCCCCTGCCCCGTTCCATGGGTGCTACAGTGCATGTGTCCTCCTCAGAGCACCTGGGCGCTGGCACCCATCCGCTAAGGTGAGCCTGGGCTGCGCATCCCCATCTGCGCGCGGTAATGGACTGGGGCGCTCACCTGCGGGAGAGGAGCGGGGCCGACCCGAGGCAGCTCAGGGGTGACACCTATTGACTGGGAAGATGCTGTGCCAGTGAGCGTCGGGGGACGAAGGGAGGCGTGGGCAGCGGGGTGCTCTGGCGTGGGCAGCGGGGTGCTCTGGCGTGGGCAGCGGGGTGCTCTGGCGTGGGCAGCGGGGTGTTCTGGCGTGGGCAGCGGGGTGTTCTGGCGTGGGCAGCGGGGTGTTCTGGCGTGGTGAGCCTCGGCTTGCGGCGGCGGTGTGAAGCAGAAGGGAGGAGGCAGTGTCTGATGCTGCGGGCGCAGCAGGGGAGCCTGGCGTGGGAGAGAAGCGGCAGTAGGACACATCTTACGTCTTCCAGACACAGATCTGGCAGTTTTACTGTGGCAGTTCAAAATGTGCCTCCAGTTCTGTGATTCCCAGGGCTGGTGGGCTTTGTTTTGCTTTTCCTCATTACCAGGTTTAGCTCTAGGTGTGTTTACTGACTTCTAATAAATATAAGAAAGAGGTATCTTGGGGCTTCCATATATATTTGTCTGTAATTAAGGTAGGATTAATTGCTCAAAATTGTTTTTGAGGGCCTGTTATGAGATCAGCAGATAAGAGCATGGGATAAAGTGCATAATGAATACATTACATTATAAATAATGGACACAGACAGTGCAAAGGCATCCCTGAAAGGTAATAGCTCTTTCAATATTTAATTAAGCAGGTTCCGTAGGGAAAAGACTCGATGTCACTAAGGTAATTTTCAGCCTGGCTTAGTGACGCATGGATCAGTCAGAATGAGGGCAGAAGCCTGCAGACAGCTGGGACTCTTGGTAGGCACAGTTCATGGTAATCACAGGGATGTTTTGTGGGCTCGAGAGCAGGCTTTCCATGAGGAGGATGATGGATGGTTCTCTCCTGGTGCTCTTACAGCCTATTTGCCTGTGGCTAGCTGCTTGTGGCAGCCCCAGACCAGCTGGCCAGGGTTGAGTGAAGGAGCTAAGACCTCTAAGATGCTGTGTGAGTTGTGAGCCTTCACAGCCTCTTGAGCTCCTTGTGGTGGTTCCTTCTGTGGCTCTTGTTCCCTAGTGTTAATGTGAGCCCCACACAGCAGGAATGAAGGAGATGTGTTAGTGCAGGAAGGTCAGTTTTGTAGGGAAAACGGCGCAGCATCAGTTATGAGGCCAACAGCTGCCACCAGCATAGAATCAGAGTCACAGGCTGGTTTGGGTGGAAAGAGACCTTAAAGCTCCTCCAGCTCCAGCCCCTGCCATGGGCAGGGACGCCTTTCTAGAGCAGCTTGCTCTAAGCCCCTGTGTTCAGCCTGGCCTTGAACACTGCAGGGATGGGACAAGTATTGCCCATCTGCAAGGCCTAGCTTCCCACCCATGTTCCCAGCTGCTCATTTTCCATTTCCCATCTCCTCCATGCTCTCATTTTGTTATGTTTTGCGCCCCATTCTCACAGCAGCTCCACTGCAATTTCACTCGTGCCAGTGTAGTATATGGTTAAATGAGATGCTTTAGTGCAAGGTGGGGCGACGTGGGAAGGTTGCAATGCCCAGGCTGCCCTCTGGCATGTTTCCCAGGTCTGTTGGTGAGGTTCCCTGCTTTGTATTTCCCTGTCTGGCTGTCAGGGAGCTTTTCTGAATTTCATAGCTCATGAAGGGTGCTTTTAGGGCAACAAAATTCAGTGTTGTGCAGTGGAGTTGAATATCAGAGCAGATGTATCCTCTGGGGCCGAGACCTTGTATCTCTGCCGTGAAGTGCCTGTGTGTGTTTCCAGAACTATGGAAGCAGTAAATAATAACCTGTAAACAAATATCAGTTACAGATTTATGTAGTGTTGTTGCAAGGAAACACGAGAGGAAAAGAGTTGTAGGGCAAAGGGAAAGGGGAAATAGTTTTTTTAACTTGAAAACCATGCCATGTTTGTATTGAAACTGGACACAAAAAAGCTCCCTTTTCCCTCTTGCTTGTTTATTTTTTGCAAGATTCATTTCTTGTCCTTTATCTTTTGCGGAGAAGAGCATAAAAAAACCCTCTTCTGTTCTTTTGTGATAGGTCCCCCATGATCAGAGTGTTCTGGTGTTCAGACACCAGACTGTAAGACAGAGCTTGTGGCAGTCTCTTTTTCTCCTTCCTTTCTTTCTTTCTTTCCTGAAAGGGGTGGCTTATTTTTAGTGCTTGCAAGACCCAGCTCGCTGGAGGGCCACAGCAGGCCTGTTCCACCCACCAGCCATGGGAGCATCACGTTCACAGAGGGAGCAGGATCTGCTCCTGCTCCTCATGCCTTTCTGTGCTCTATTTCTGTTTGTTCCATCCCTTTTGGCAGCCCCGGGACTGTGTCCTTCAGGAGTCAGCTCTAGGATTTCCACAGAGCTGGAGGAGCAATGGGGCACCCGATGGGCACCAGGGCTGGGCCAGGGCCCCTGCCTAGGCTGCTGCCCTCCAGTACCTCCTTGGGAGATGCTGCTTTGGGATGCAGGGTCCTCTCTGCTGAGGCTTCCCTCCCAACACAGACATGGCCCTTGGCTTGCAGGGTGGGCTCACTGCTGAGTGTGCAACAGAGCTGCAAAGGTGACATTTCTCATAGACTGTAGGGCTCTGTAAAGGATTTGTAAAGATTTCTTGGAGAATTTTCCTGGTGAAAAGTCATGGTTTCTTTTCTCTTTTTGAGGAGTGGGGGAGGAAGAGCTGCTCTGTTTCTTTTCCCAGCATGTCGCTATGGTATTTTGAGACTACATTTAATTCTGCAGAATTATATTCGGCTAGAAGTGCAAAAGAGGACAAGCTAAACCAAAATAAAATACTTTATTCCAGGTCGACTAAAACATTTACTCTGACTCCAACCATCCTTCTTCCTGCTGTGTCAGCTCTGAGTTAGGAGAGAAATACATAACTGGGGGGCAAGAGGCAGTGCCAGTTCCTAAACAAAAACACTCCCATCAAACCAGGTATTTGCCTCTGTCACATGGATTTGGAAACAGCTCATTTTTCACTGCTCTTTAAAAGGTAAGTATCTCCATCAGAGAGTTGTGCTACTGCAGTGCATCACCCAAGCCTTCCAAGAACCAGGGGGCTGTTTGGTGACAGTGAGGATCTCAATTACTGCTTTTTCAGCCACGTGAAGTCTAGATTTCTAGGTTGAAGCAGCCACAGGATCTTGGGACTGTGTAGAAATATTGTGGTTTAAGCCCAGCCTGTCACTCAGGACCATGCGGCCCCTTGCTCTCTCCCCGCTTTCCTCCCCTCTGCTCCTGGGGGAATGGGGAGGAGAATTGAAAGAATGTGACTCCCATGGGTTGAGATAAGAGCAGTCCAGTAACTAAGGTATAACAGAAACCACTGCTG
>JAOEHX010043093.1:5510-16982 GCA_025448015.1 Bolborhynchus lineola
TTCTTTTCTTAATAGTTGATACAGAGACAGGTATAATTTACTGCATTATGAATTCATTCATAACAAAGGTATTCCAACAACCTCACAAAGCAGAGATGCCATTTCGAGTATTGTAAAACCTCCAGTACTCTCCCAGAGAAAAAACTTAAGAGGTATTATGAGCTAAACTTATGGTCAAAGCAATCCTTGTTCTTTCCAAGTACTGGAATTTAACATTGATGTAAATCAGTAAAATTTAATAGGCTTCACACAAGTTATCCTTTTTGCTTCTTGGAAGAAAAGCCACTTGATAAGAGAGAGCAGACAACATTGTCTTCTATATACTATGCTACTTAGATATAAGGAACCACAGGCCACTAAATATGTGATGATCCATTATATACAAGAATAGTGTTATATGAAACAATGCACCTATATCTCTTCATCTATACATAACAAGTTTTTTCCTTTCAGGACTGGACCCTGCTCAGCCTTACTTCCAAGGGACTCCCATTGAAGTCAGACTGGATAAAACTGATGCCGATTTTGTTGATGTTATCCACACAGATACAGCTCCCACAATCCCCTACTTAGGTGAGTATTTAACAATACTGTAATAATTATTATTTATAATAATTATAATTATAATAATAAAAATAATAAATATCATTATAAATATATATTATAATAAATATTACATATAATAAATATAAATACTTATAACAATTATTTATGCCATGTGGCACTTCAGTATCCTAATAATTCACCAAGACTCACTTGTGCTGTGCCACACACAGAGAACAAATACACCACACTGGTCGCTAACACCTCACATCCTAAAATACCAAGTACCAGCAAACTTCAACTATGGTTATGAAACAATATTGATTGAAAATATGCTTACCCCTACTTTAAATGCTCCAGGTTTTGGCATGAGCCCAGCACTTGGACATCTTGACTTCTATCCAAACGGAGGAGTGGAAATGCCTGGATGTGAAAAGAACCCTATTTCACAGATCGTAGATCTCGATGGCATCTGGGAAGGTAAGTGTTGATTACATTACATAGATCACACCTCACAATGTAAGGACTTAACTTTCCTTGATTCGGTGTGCTGCATTAGTTTTTGGTGTGCCCAGCAGAAATGGCAGCTGCAGAGTGCAATAAAACAGTTCATATGCTTAAACCACACTGTTTTCCAAAGCTCATTAAAAAATAAACAAGACAAAGGGCTGTGCCCCTGGAAAATCTGCCTCCTGTGAAGTATCTAACAGCAAAAAAAAGTTACTGAATCCTTGCCAGCAGTTTTAAAGGGTCTATAACAATATACTTCACTTTGTTTCTATGTAGTTGCCCAGCAGTAATACAAGGTGGAGTAAGACAATGATGTTACAATCAGCTACTCCTGATGGGCTACCTTCAGCTGCAACCCTTCTGAGACAGAGCAATTAATTAGCTTTTTATTACCTTTACATTCTGAGTTGCATTCAAGCAATGTCATTGTGTCTGTTTGTAGTCTGCTAAAATAGAGTAGCTGCTCAAATAGAATTCTTTGTTGGTTTATATGGTTCTAATTACAGCTCTAAATATTAGAAAATGTTTATGTGTCTTTAGAAAGTTAAACTGCACAGAACACAAAATAACCAACAAAACAAACAAAACAAGGGTTCTGCTGTAGAGATTTTGCAGTATATGATCCGAGCTCTTTCTTACATTACCACAAACACCTGGAGCACTGGGAATCCACCAACTTATTTGTGACAACCAGCCTTTTCCTCTAGGTTTTATTCAGTGCAGTTGGAGGCATTACCTTTTCTTTCTTTCTTTTTTGTTATGCAGTAAACTTGTTATCAATAATGGGGAATTAAAGCACAAAGAAATAAGCGTGTTGTATATGATCTTCTTTTTAACCTAAAGGCAGGCAAATAATGGCAACACAAAGGAAAATAACATATTCATTATTTTAATTTTAAGATTCTCCCTTCCTTAAGCACCCCTCAAATAATAATAATTTTGTTTTGAAGTCCTCAGCTGGAGCAAATCAGCACTGCCCTAGGAAGTTCACTCTTAAATACTTTTCATTTGGTTTTCCTTTGTTATGGTAATCCCGCTGCTGCCTACAAAAGACCTGCTCCATGCAGTTCTCATTTCTACTATGCAGCTCTGTCAGATTGCTTCAGTAAGTGTTTGGGAGGGTGAGGAGTCGGCAGGGGCTAAACTGAGCTGAGCAGTCAGTCTCCAGAAAGCATTTCAAGTCTGCATTTTATACCTGTTGAGTCAGTGATATTCCTTTGAGTACCAGTTCATTGCAAAAGCAAGCTTCAAACCTTACGCTTGATACTATGAGAATCATGATGAGGCTTTTGAGGAGGAACGATGCATCCCAATGACATGGTAAGGGATGTGCCAAGATCTTTCCTGAAATGGTAACAGAATGAAAGATTTAATCTAGAAATATCTTTTTGCAGGAAGTCGGGACTTCATGGCTTGCAATCACCTGAGGAGTTACAAGTATTACTCTGACAGTATTATCTACCCTGATGGATTTCTGGGCTATTCTTGTGCTTCATATGATGTTTTTGAATCAGTAAGTATCTCTCGAAGCCTTGGGATGGGCTGTATCAAAACCAGTGTCTCTCATTTATACATCTGAAATCCAGTTTACTTGTGCTAGTGTACACCCAGAGTGGATCTGTAAAAGAAACAAATGTTGCTGTGATACAGGGCCAGCTAAGTGGGTATGTCAAAAAGAAGTCCTTGGCTGGATGGATAACTTTATTAATGGATGTATTTGTTTTCACTAGGGACGCTGCTTCCCATGCCCAGAAGAGGGATGCCCGAATATGGGCCACTATGCAGATAGGTTCAAAGGGAAAATTAACAGTGACTTCGTGAAACTTTACCTGAACACTGCAGAAGCCAAAGACTTTGCCCGTGAGTTTCCATTGCTTTCATTGCTATCTGCTCCTTGTAAACAAACCTTTTTATTGCCCTGTTTTACAGTTAATTTTAACAGATGATCAGACCTGACAGCAGGGCAATAGCTGTAAACACGAGCACTTGATATTCTAGAGGCTGCCTCTCCCTGGGTACAATCTAACTCACTGTATTTCTTCTGTGCAGTTTGGAGGTACAAAGTAACTGTGACCCTCTCTGGAAGTAGGAATGTAAAAGGATATGTAAACATTGCCCTGTATGGAAGCAATGGGAACACAAGACAGCACCAGATCATCAAGTAAGTCACAACTTTGATGGAAAAGAAACTTATCTTCTACAACATTTAATTCAGATTTCTGTTTATGTTGGTCTTCAGAGATCAAATTGTAACCTGCGGTAAATGCAGTGGCAGTTCACTTGCTCGGGTGATTTGAAGGGAGAAGATTCAAAGGCAGGATTTAAAACTGTTAGAATCCAGTGTCACTTGTTTGCTGGCCCACCAAAGTCTCGCTGGACCTATGCTAGCAGAGTTGTGATTTTTCTGCCTTTCACAGGCTCGTACAATGTTGCCGCCGCAGCTGCTAAAGTTGCCTCATGGACTGCTATATAAAAACCTACTTTTTGTTGCTCATGACTTCACCTGCTTACACTAAATCATAGAATCAAGTAGGCTGGAAAAGGCCTTATGACCATCCATTACCCCAGCTGCTTGCTTGCCTCAAGTGGTCTTGCTTATTTGCATTTTCCTTGTTCATTTCAACTAAAATATCTGAAATGTTGAAAACTGAGGAGAAGGCATTTAGAAGTGGGCTTTGGGCTTTATGTTTTTGGTTTTGTTTAATGACAAATATGTCACTTCCACCTTTCCAAGAAGGACTTCCCATCTTCAGGTATCTGCTATGAGCTGATCCCAGTTTGCAGGCATCCATTGTGAGATCCAACCACATGAGACAAGTCTGCTAGTATTGAATGTACTCTATAGCTCTATAGCAAGCTCTGCCTTCTTCGCAGGGGTCATCTTGTAACTGAGTCTTTGCTGGGAGGTGTGGCTGTAGCATCTCAGGCATTTGGTTCTTCTCATAAACACTGATTTGGGATAAATTATGTTGGAAAACTGGGAATAATGTTGTTACCATGTTACAAGCTAAATATTGTTTTTCTACTAACTCTCTACTCCCTTGCTATCACAGACACTCAGTTGACAGGAGCAGTGATTAATACTAAATCCTAACATGCCTCACATCTATAAAATGCTCTTTTTCACAGCGGAACCCTCAAACCAGATAACACTTACACAGGCTACATTGATGCAGAAGTTAAACTTGGAACAGTTACAAAGGTTAAATTCCTCTGGAACAACAATGTGATAAACCCAACTCTTCCTAAAATAGGAGCTGCAACTGTCGTAGTACAGTCTGGAGAAGACAGAAAAGAGTAAGTATATCCATTGTGAAAATCTTCAGAGTTACTTAATTACACAAAATTACATGCAGGGTTATCCGCATCATTCTTTCCAAGCTCCTGCTGACCATGAGGACTGTCTATTTGTGTCTGAGCTTGTGTGAGCATGTCTGATTCACGGCCAGATGGAAGAGCAGATGATTTTCACTGGTTGTGGTGGCCCCTGAGATCGTGATTGATGAAAAAGGACCATGATACTAAAGCTACCCTCCCAATGAACAAGACTAATACTGATTTTTCTAGACTTTGTGGAATAGGCTGGGATATTCAGATTATAGAAGCGTGATTTATTGATCCAGTTTCACCCATTTTCCTGAAAAACAAACTCCCTCATTTGCTTGATCATCTATTTTATCCACCCCATGATTTGGATCTAGAAGAGGAGGCATAATATGTTTTAAAACCATATACAAACTCATAGTTAAAATGCGATCACTTAAGAGACAACATGGGACATGGAAAAAATAGTTTCAAGCAAAGCTAAATGATTACAGCCCAGTAGCATCACCTTTAAGCAGAGATCCTAGGGCCAGCTGTAGTTCCTATTCACCAAAGCATGTTGCTGATGAAGCATATTCCTGCAAACAGGCGCTCATCCTTCCATTGGCTCATGGCCTTTGCAGAAGCAGTTGTGAACATCTACACAGTGATGGTAGAACAAAAACTGCAAGAAAAAGAAACTGTAAGCCTAAAGGAAAGCAGGAAGTGGACCAGAATGAATATAGTCCATCAATGCTTTCCCCAGCAGTAATAGTTCAAACTTAGAGCTCAAAGTATGTTGTGTTCTGTTGTGGCAAATGACAAATCAAGTTGTCTAATACTAAAACCAAATCAATTCATATAATTTCAACAACTCAAGATGCTTACATTGTATTATTTTTTTTCTCAGATACCGTTTCTGTGGTTACGACACAGTGAGAGAGGATGTTCTGCTGACTCTTACTGCTTGCTAAAAGCACATACGCATACCCCAAACCTTGATACCAATAAAAGCTAGCATATGTAAAACTCTGGTGTCTCCAGTCATTGCATTTATAACCCTGGTGGTGTCTGTTGGGGTGTTTTTGCTGCTTTCGGTGGTGGGGTTTAAGTCTGTGGATACCTCTCTATAGAAAGAAGTTTTGAAACAGTTTTGGGAGTGAATGAGCCAAAACCTGTTGAAAAATTCCCCTGATTTCAGTCAAAACCAATTTCAAACTAATTTCAGACTAGAGGAGGGAAGGGGGCAAGTATCTGCATAGTAGCTCCTGGGCAGTACCAAGACGAAGCAGACCTGCTTGTGTCTAGGAGAGGATTAAGGAAGCTGATGCTCCTAATCAAACTGAAGCTAAACCCAGAATTAGCATAAGATAAAGATGAAACAGAGATAGGAGAGCAAGTGGTTACAAATGAGGACAGAAATTAATTTTAATTACCTGTGAGAGATGGGAAGTGAACATGATGGAGAACGGGTGATGTGTGCTGGTGTGATACTGCTGAACTAAGCTTGTACCATACGATCTGGACAGAACTCATTTGAGAAAGCTGCATGGAAAAATTCAAACGTTAGTGAAGTTTCCATAAAACGCTTGCAAGCAGAATGATCACCAAAGTACCCTGAAATCCCATGTGCTGGCTCTCAGTCTTCAACAAAACTGCCAGAGGATGTGGTCAAAACAGGTAAATGCAATGAGGGAGCTGCTGCTTTCAATGCCCAGTGAAAAACACATTCAGCTGTGTGGATAGCTCACAAATTCATGTCCATCCCACCATAATCCTGCCTTGGCTCCCTCAGCCTGCTGCTGGAGTAGTGGGCTAATGGGGTCAGTGAGAATGGTGAACCCCAAAACCCCATAAAACTACTGAGGCCTGGAGATCTTTGGCTCCTCGGGACCTTTCCTCTTCAGCAGTTTCTCTGGAGGTTCCCCAGACTGGGGCACTCTGTTCTTTCTGCCTCTTTGTGTGATCCTTCCTCTCCAGAATGTCTTCTCCTAAAGGATACCAACCTTCAGATTCCCCTTGCAGGGTGGAGATTGAAAACTGTGTATCTCATGGTGGAACCTACTCTTCCAATACAGAAGACAAAGCAGTTTTACTAACTCAGTGCATTCTGTCAGCTCATGCAGGGTGATGGGAGGGAGAGTGGGCTGTGAAGAGTAGGAAAAGAGCCATCAGCACTGAAGATTGGCAACATGTGGGCATGGTCAGAGCTCGAATACAATCGTTGAATCAACAAGGTTGGAAATGACCTTTAAGAACATCAATTCCAACTGTTACTCAGAACCACCACTAAACCATGTCACTGAGGGTCTCATCTAGTAACCTGTTCCTTGGTTTAACCCTGCTGAAGAGAATATCCCCTGGTGATTTCAGTTTTAGTCAGAGATATGCCAGGTTGCTTTAAAGTATAAAAACCTTCTAAATCGCACTTACGCTTCTTGCCCAGATTAAAAGGCACTACACCTAATTGTGCTGCCCTGGGAGCACAGTATGAACCACATTTAGATCTGGAGAATCACAGTTTTCTGAGTCCCCTGAAACCTTGCCCAATGCAGGCTAATAGGGAATAAACATATTAATTAGTAAAGGAGACAAAGTAGATTTTGCTATGCTGTCATAGAAGTATGGGGTATTAAATGCTAAGACAATTTCTTGTTCAACTTTTAAAGAGGGAAAACAAGAAATTTTCCACCCTAAAAATATCACTTGTGTGTTCCCTTCATTACATTGCTTCCTTCCCTGTGCAGCTCCTCGCGGCTGCAGCAAGAGCACAGCAGAGATGTTCTGTGTGTTTTCTTCCCATCCTACACTGTCCATGAAGGGTATAATCGAACACTTCTTTTGGGTCCATTTTTCTCTCATCTTTGATCAGCCTCAGAGTGGTGGAATAAGACAATAAGGCTGAATAAGTTTTGAGGATGTGAATTGTTTGTCCTGCATAAAGTTGCAGTAAGTCCAGTTTTGTGTTGCTCCTGCAAAGCCTTTCTACATCCTCTGCATGTAGGAGGCAGAGGGTTCTACACACTTTCACCTTTCATTCATGGCATCCAGTCCAAGGAGGAACCCACATCCCCACTCCAGGGAGATAAATAATTACAGGTTTACTGAGAGGAAAATAACCACAAGCACAGGAGCTGGCATGTGATGGGTTTCCATGTACTCTGTGTCCCTTTGACATTGCCTCCTTCCTTCTGCCTTGACTATCTGTCCCCTGTAGAATTTGGCTTCCTGATCTCAGTACCTCCTGCTGAGGAAACTTCAACAAGGCTATTAACTTTGTAACACTGCAGCAGAGTTTCTCCTTTGTCTTTTGTTCCTTTACTGTAGTATAAGCAGATTCTTGCCTACACAATTGTTTTGACAGCCATGATATTCTCTGCATTATCCTTTGCCATAGCCACTTCAGCAGCCCATGTAATTTTAACAAACACCTAACAGAATCTACACGTTAAAGTTGACAATAGCATAATACAAAATCTCCTTTTAATAATGAACCGGAGCTGCCGTCATCTTGTTTTAGCAAAGTAAAAATCTCTCCCCCCCCACCCCGAACACTTTACAAAGCCATTACATAAAATGCAATGTTAAATGAACAACAAATTACTTTCCCTTTAGCTAGCTTTTAATGCTAATGGTGCTATTTATTCCTGACCTTTTGAAATATTAGATTTTTTAAATGACAACATAAAAAGAATTCTTGTTTGAAAACGCAAGAGACTTTAAAACACATGTTATTACTTGTAAGTATAGCATGCACATGCATCATTCATTTCAGTGTCCCATCTATGGCTAATTGGTATATATTTCAGTTGACATATATTGTTCTCCTGCAAACGTGTCAAATTCCTTAACGATGGCAGTGACAAAAGCATAGTGCTTGAGATATATAAATTACGCTCTTTACCATATAATCATTCTTATCTATTGGGAATGCTATTTGTGACAAATGGTTTTCAAAAATACACACTAAATTGATTATTTTTTTGAACTTTAATATAACACCATTCATGGAAAGTCTTTTATTGAATCTTGAGCTGTAGAAATGTTTTGATTTCTATCTGCACCATTTTACTGCGTCTGAAAAGCTCACTTTATTTATTAAAAGAAGAGTAGCACAGCACCGATCTTAAAACATATCTTTTGTTACCAGCATAAGAAAATAAATGTCTGTAATTGTGGATATGGAAAGAGTAATTTGGTGAACAACGCTTTGAGCTGTAGTTTAGGGTTTATAATTCCTGCCACAAATGACTATTATTCTGTTGGTGGGCAGCATCACCATCGGAATTTTAAATACGGGAGCAACTTTGGGCCATGTATTTTCATTACATTTTAGATTGCCAAGTGCAATGTATTTCTTTCCTATATTACAAATCATTGGAGAACAATAAAGAAAAAACCTGGAAGATTTCATGTGACTCTAATTATTACTGAGATATAGCAGTGCTCATTGTTGTCTTTAGACAATGCTGTCTACAGTCATTACATTGCTCCATAAATCAGGAGGATAATGAGGTTCTATCTTTCAAGAGATATGTGAAAGTTCCTAATTTGGCATTGATGAATTCTCCTTCCTGAACCTCTTGAGGGGGTTTTTGTAACCTAGTTTGCTATATTATCGCTTTCATCACCTAGCCACAGCTGGCAGGGTTGTGTGCATATTTATTGCCATACCTTTCTGGAATGTGTCCTCAGAGGTTGCAAATAGGAATTTTATGGTAGTATGCCTGAAGGTTGTTTTGTTCTTCATTTGAGTGTAAATCACAATCTGTTTTGCCATGCCCTCATACTTTAGAAATATATACTGTGTATTGTCGTATTTAACTGCGAAAAAACAAGACTAAACTTGTCAGCATCTTGTTAGTGATAAAAACTGGAAACAGTTTCTTTGGAAAAAAAGAGACTCACTTGAAGAGAACACCACCTTTTGCCAAAGAAATTATATAGTATGCTCAGGCACCTAATTTTTTTTTTTTTTGCCCCTGCAAACCCTCTGCAATTGAAGACAAGGAAGGGGTGAAATGTGCCAGCATTCTTAATCAGTCAAACCAGAAAGCTTCAGTAGGGGGCAGAGGAAGAAAGGAGAAGGTCAATGTGATGCTCCCATTGCCCTATCTGAAATGATACTAATACATGTCACTTACTTCTAAACTTTTCCTGTATACAAACAGAAACAAGAAGCAAAGTGCTCTTTAAATTAGTCACAATGCTGTATTCAGTTCTACAGTAACAACGGAGTTTCTACCACACTTGCTAGTATATTGAAGACATATATCACGTGAGACGCAAAGACAAAAGTTGTATTCAAGTCCCTCTTTGTGCTATGGTACATGTAATTATTTTTTGGTACATATCCTATGACAAATCTTACCTTTAATTGCATGAAGTAGATAATTGCTTCACATCAAACCAGTTACGGAGGTGAAGGGGGGAAAAACAGGATCTAAACCTCAAAAAAAATGTACTTTTTCACGCAGTAATTCGCATTATTATCATTTTGCCTAGGATTTTAGGTAAACATACCTCTCACTTGCTCTCACTAAATGCACAGTACTGGTGGTCTGGGTGCCTCAGTTTGGAGTGTACAGTTTCAGAATTGGGATTGTCCTGGGAGTGCTGATTATCCTGTTTGGAAAGCAGCCTCTCCCATGACAGCAGTACCATTTCTCGCTCAGAAGAGGTTCTGCATGGAGAAGGAATATATTCATCATAATTACATGGGATATGAAAGACACAATGAGCATGTGTATGTTTGCCTGAAATGATAGAAGAGCAGAATCCATCCCCTCCTTCTCTGAACATGAGGCATTGGATTTGGTAACCACAGCCTGACTTGAGCTACAGAAACTTTAAAGGAGCTGCTTAAACCCAAACTTCAGTGTTAGACAGAAAATCTTTTCCTTACTGTCCTTAATTCCTTACTCAAACACCATCTCTCACTTGATGACTGAATAAAAATCAATAGGAGAGGAGTGTGAAAGAGTTTCTCTACCACCCTCAGCTCTCAGCCAGGCTGCTCAGTAGGATCTGTGGCCTCACCTTACATCTCTCTCCAGCTTTCCTCAACACCCTTCAGATTGCAGTTTGTAAACCAGTGCCATCTGACCCTATTATACCCCTGCAAAGACACAGGAAATTCAGTGGCGAGTCAGAGAAAAACATAAGTTTGCTCCATCTGCACCCTTACTCTGTAATCATCCGTCTCCAAACCTGCATCTCCCACAGGAAGCAGGAACAGAGGGTTGTGAAAGGAGGTTTCTTCAATTCATTAGAGACTGTAGATCCTTAAACCTTTGCTGTAATTTGAAGAGGAGTCAAAATATCTTTGCTGGGTCATGAAAATCAAGCCTCCCACTGAACTTGAATTACAAACCCTCTCCAGCGGCTGTGACAGAAAGGATGTTGAAGGGCAATTCACAGCAGGGATGTGCCATTCCTTGCTGGATCTGAAGGAACAGTCACACAGCAGCATAAAGGAGCATATTTTTGTCGCAAAGGACCCTTGTAGAGGATTAAAAACTTCTTTTTAACCAAGGAAAACATTAAAAGTGAAGAGAAAAGTGACTGCACTGAAGAATAATTCTCCTTTTGACCCACAGAGAAAGAGGTGCCTAATGAAAATATATGATCCCGGACAGTGTGAAGATAACTGTCTGATCAGATAATGGAATTGTTTTCAGTGGTAAGAATGAATCCATTACTAATGCAAATAACGATAATAATTATAATTTGCAATACAGTAAAAATCACTGAGTCTACCTCCTCCTCTGACAGGAGACTGTATAATAAATTATAGGCTGAGAAAAAAAAATACTCAAAGGGATAAAGGTTAAAAGATTAAAAAGAATTCAGAAACTTGAATGCTTAACAGGGAAGTCAAGACCTGAAAGCAGAAATTGGTGCTATTAAATAAAGCAATTGTGAAGAATGAGATATTATGGAATTGATTAACAAACCAGAAACCAAACGTTTCCTCATATCGCTACCTCTTGTCACAGATTTCAATAAACCTGAAAGAACCAAAAATTAAGAGTTGGCATATAATGAGAAAATTAATTATTTAAATGTAGGTGAATATGCTAATAGTACTCTGGGAAGATGAATGTAACTTGACAC
>JAOEHX010043095.1:0-16117 GCA_025448015.1 Bolborhynchus lineola
TCTGCTTCCTCCTGGCTTCCCCTCCTGCCTGGCAGAGCATGAGACTCAGAAAGTCCTTGGTCAGACTAAACGTTACTGAGCAGCAGCTGAAAACATCGGTGTTGTCAGCACTGTTCCCATGCTGAAAGTCAAAACCACAGCACTGCACCAGCTGCTAAGGAGAAAAATGACTGCTGCTGCTGAACCCAGGACAAACAGGAATTCATAACCACTGGATTATAAGAATTATGGTCTCAACAGAAACACCAGTTACAGAATTCTTTACAGTCTTTTTTCTGCCTTCTTTCTGCTTTGCAGTCACTAATGATGGTTTTTTTTTTCCCCTCTGTTCCTGTTCTCTCTCTTCCCCTGCCAATACCCTGCAGCTACTACCCATCCTCTTTTCTGTAGCTGGTTAACATAGTGAGGCTGGACTAACAGCAAGTGTGTTCTGTCTGTCTTGGTTCTTATCACACTGGATGAAGTCCATCTACTTTTTCCAGCTAAATCACTCAAGGTTCAAAAAGATTAACCTTCCAAAAAACTTGTTTCTGCAAAATCATTTTAATGTCTTGACAACGTACTTTTCATCTTGTGTTTAAATAAGGAGAGTTACTTTCTCTCAAACTTGGTATCTATCTCCAGTGCTGAAGGCAAAAATATAACTGCACTTCCAGCTGCGTCTACAGGGCAACTTGAGGGAATATAACCTGGAGAGCTTGATTCTGAGAACTAATGAAACTTATCTATAGGAGCAGAACAGAAATCATGACCTATAAAAACTCATTGTCCCTGGAGGGAGAAAAACAGGCTATAGAGTGAAGTGCAATTGTTCGGGTTATTCCAAAGGCATGTTTGACTGCTTTGGTCTGGAGGTTGGCCTTTACAGAGGAGTGCTGAGTCACAGTCAGAGTCTGAATGACATTAACAAGGAGCAGTGCATACAAACCATTCAGCACTGGGGATCCCAAGAAGAATGGGTCTTCCCACTTTTATTGACATGTTAGTTATCTAACGAAGCAGTCTCAAAAGCCAGTGATAGCTGGCTGCCAGTATAATGGTACCAAGTGGCTTACATCTATATATTTCAAGACTTATTCGAGTCATCTACATGTTTCAAGGCTCTGTAGTGTAGATTGGCCATGACTGCACTGTGTAGGGACTGTCTGGCATATCTTCAGAGTATTTGTTTGTTTGTTAGAATTTAAAGGATGCAATTTACTGCAGTAAAGTATTTGTATTACTTATAAGTCAGAAGTGTCGCATGGGCTGAGGTCACTCACTGTCAGGGAATGTGGAGATGTTGGGGTGAACAGAGCCTTCTGAGGCTTTTGGGACTGAGGACTGCATAGGAATGTAGGAGATAAATGTGGTACGACCTAATCCATTTTGCCTGGGATAAATTTCTTCCATGAGAAATCACTTGAGCAAACTTTTCTGGACTGCACTTTGGGATCAGCTGAGAACATTCAGTCCTGAAGGGAGCTTAGGTGTGAACAAACATGCATGCTGTTTGGAGGAACAGACAAGGGGTCAAGACATTGAAACAGAAAACAAAAGGTGAAGAGTCATATCCTTTCACCAAGTTCAGGTGCTTGAAATTAAGCAAAGTGACCTATCTCTCCCACTGACTAACTAAAGAGCACAGACCTATATCAAAGGAGATTTCATTTGTACGAGCTGTACACAGTGGTACAGCTAAATCAAAGAGTTCAGTATTCTAGTAAATTACATTTTCTTGGGAGGATTTCCTGGCTCTGAGGCCACCTGGCAGATCATTGAGACAGTCTGTATCCATCTTGCTCTCCCAAATAGGCCCCTGAACTGACAATAGTCCAACATGCCATTATCTTTCAGTTGTCCACCCATGCAAAGGCATTAACAGTACATTCATAGTTTTAGGTATAGATGGAGGTCTTGCAGATACTTAAACAGGGGAAGTTCAGGTTAGACACAAGGAAGCAATTCTTTACTGTGAGGGTGATGAGGCACTGACACAGATTGCCCAGAGAAGTGGTGAATGTTCCATCACTGGCAGCGTTCAAGGCCAGGTTGGACAGAGCCTTGGATGACACGGTCTAGTGTGAGGTATCCCTGCCCATGGCAGGGGGTTGGAACTAAGTGATCTTAAGGTCCTTTCCAACCCAAACCATTCTGTGATTCTATGATTCTATACAACTACTTTAGAACTGGAGGTTTTCTCTAGGAAGAAAAAAGAATCTTCAAAATTCAGTGTTACATGTTATCTATGAGGTCCCAGTAATTTAGTCTCATTTTCTGGTTAATGGTGAGATGGGAAAAACATCATTAAAAATTCAGAATATTCTGACTGCCAGTAAGCCAAATCTGACAGCATTAAATTCCAGACGCTTCTGAGCTCTCTAATAATACAGCCTTTAAGCTTTTGATCGTTGCTTTGATTTCAAAGGACATTAGGTGGCTTCTTTTCCATAAAATACTCTGTACCTATAGTCTTCCAAATTGGAAAAAAATCTGAGTGGGAGGAAGAAATTTTCAGGGAAAAAAAAAGTTCCTGTGGCTCTTGTTGCTTGGCAACCACTGCCTTTGCCTCTCTGTGTTAAGAAAAACAGCATCCTTTGGAGTTCAACTCTCAAGCCTGGCTTGAAATAAAAAACAAGGTGGAAAGAAGATAAATGCATGTTGTAGGGCAGTTTCCATGCCAAATGTGAGACTGCAAGGGGCTAGGAGTAATTGCAGAGCCACTGTTCACCCATGCCATCCAGCCAAAGGAAACAGGGAAGACAGGTGACAAGGAGTAAGGATTCATGACCCTTCTGGTTGGTCACAGGATGGGATATTTGCAGAGTCTTTAAAATGATGCAAATCGTAGAAGATGTCCTGTGGTGAGATAATAAAGGAGCTCAGCCCTGTTCATGAATCAAAGAGAAGATGGAAGAGTGACTGTGCTATACTAGATAAATGAATAGATGGGGGAAATACCTGGTAAAAAAAGACTTTTCTGTCTAGGAGAGAAGTGTTAAATGAGAACCAGTTCCAATGTCAGATAAAGGCAGATGTACTTGTGTTCAAATTAAGGTGTACATTTTTAACAATGACACCAATTAAACACCAAAGCAAACTGCCTTGGGAGTCTTGTACTATCACTTGAAGTCTTCAGGCTGAGATGAATGCTGTTTGGAAAATATACTTTAGCCAAACAGATTAAATACAGGAGAAACAAGCTGAAAGGAAATGTTACGTGATACACAAGGGATTGATGTGGCTTTACTGTACGTTTATCTTGAGATGGACAAAAACAGTTGGAATTTTCCTTTCAGTTAAAGTGTTCATGCTGTGGCTTTCCTCCATAGCACCTTGTGCAGCCTGACACAATGACTTCATCTCTGAAACATGGGGAATGATGTACTGGGAGTTTATTGACTTACATCAAATAGGAGAATTTTAAACGCAGGTAAAAAAGTGACTGATGGTGGAGCCCTATGAATTTTCTAGGATAATTTAAATTCCATTAGAAAATACAATATAGCTCTGTAAATTTTATCCCCATTCTGGTTTACTTACACCAACTCATAGTTCTTGCATGTGAGCTTGTTTAACCTCCAGCCCTATGAAAACAGCTGTTATAACTATTTGTACTTGGACTTCCAAAGATATGAGGTACAGTACAGACAGAGAGGAAGAAACTTGGTTTAAAATTGCTTCCTCAGCTTCCCACATGGAATGTTGTCTCCTGATTTAGGAGTGTAATTGTCCTCAGTTTTTGGTGAGGGAGAAAAGTTTGTTCTTGAAATGTGGTACCTTTCTGTTCTGTAAGGGCATTTGAAAGCTCTTGGGCTCACTTCGGCTTAATTAGGGCACAGAACATGGGAGAACTAATTCAAAGGAAGAAAAATTGCCTTATGCATAAGAAACTCAAACCTTCAGAACATGTTCAGTTTATCAGCCTTGGTGGCCAGGGGCCATTGCATCATTTTTGCCACAATTAGCAGAAACTGCAGCTCGTATTAAAACATGATGGTACGGCTTCACATCAAAAGCCTGTTTTCAATATATATATGTGTGTGTATATATATAAAACTTCACCCTCACATGACTTACATGAATACCATATTGTCACAGTTTAACCCCAGTAAGTGGTGAAGAACTATACAACTGCTCACTTACCCTACCATGCAGTGGGATGTGGGAAAGAAATGGAAGGATGAAAGCTCGTGATTTGACATAAATACTTATGGGTTGAGATAGAGCAAAAGCTGCACACACAAGCAAAGCAAAGCAAGGAATTAGTTCGCTACTTCCCATTATCAGGCAGATTTTCGTCACATGTAACAGTTACTTGGAGAGGCAAATGCTGAACATCCCTCTTTCCTCCTTCTACCATACAGCTTTTATTATTGACTATAATGTCATATGGTGTGGAATATCCCTTGGGTCAGCAGGGGACAGCTGCCCCGGCTGTGTCACCTCCCAGCTTCTTGTGGACCCCCAGCCCACTTGCTAGTGGGGTGGTGTGAGGTGCAGAAAGTGTTCAGTAATAACCAAAACTTCCATATGTCAACAACATTGTTTTAATCACAAGTCCAAAACGTGCCACTATACAAGCTATTAAGAATATTAAGTCTATCTGTCTCAGACAAAACCAGTACCCATGGACTTCTCACAATGAACACTTAAGCTGTAGCTTTAATTTTCAAAATGTCATGTGAGACTATTAACTCATAACTGATCAGGTATATTTGACAAAGTTAGATGAAAAGGAAGACTTCATTTAATAAAGTTCTAGCTTAAAAAGTATGTTAAAAAAAAAGCTGATACTACTGATGCATGATGACCTGGGAGCAGCAGTTTTGACAAATGAG
The DNA here is from genome assembly GCA_025448015.1 of Bolborhynchus lineola. Lineage (NCBI taxonomy): Eukaryota > Metazoa > Chordata > Aves > Psittaciformes > Psittacidae > Bolborhynchus > Bolborhynchus lineola. The sequence goes on from JAOEHX010043095.1 coordinate 4,821, forward strand.
TTAGAGACTTTAAATTGGCAATCTGCCTAATACCTTCATTGCAATTATTGCTATTCATTCCTTCCACCATGGGAGTGGGGTCTTTCAGCCTTAGAAATTAGTTCGAAGTCACAAATAATCCCCCTGAACTCAAACATGAAATACTGTTGTCAATTTAGGCACCTAAATTAGTCAGTACAAATGTAGTGTTATGTCTAATTTTGAGAAAAGAGAAAATGTACTTGGAAAATACACCAATTATGCAGTTATAAAAATTTACAGCGATAAAATAACCTTGTCTATAACAGATTGTTTCTCAGTTGTCCGGTTATTGCTCAAGTTGGTTTTCATTGCTTTGTCTAAATCACACATCTTCCTTTTGGCTCGGAGAAAATCTGAGTTAGTTTTAGTAAGAATTGCAGCTGACATTTAAAGAAAGATACTTACCAAAACATTGTCAGGAAACAGTTGACAAATAATGCATCTTTAAATGCTTTACAAGTTTGCTTTTATTGTTAAAGTGTCAGGTCATGGAAATTTGTTTCAGATCATGAATATGTTCTGGTTGGTTACATGCAACCAGAGCATCTGGCCAAAATCAGTAATGTGTAGATGAGAAGGTAAGAGCAGCAACTAGTGGAAGTGATGGAAGCCCATCTGTCTGCTTATGACCAGTTTGTATCTCCAAGTATGACCAAAAAATACAATAGTCCTATGACAAATAGGATGAATCAGGGAACTGAAACTATCTGAAGACAGTAACCAAGTATGACATCCAGCCCAAATATGTCTTTAAGCTTGAAGCAATGACAGTGGAAAAACAGGATTTATGTTCTAATTGGAGGGAGAGTAGAACAAGCGGCTCCATGGTGATGCTTAGTGGCTAGCTGGGGTTAAACCATAGCAATCTGGTGAGGATTTGGTTGTTTGGTATTTTCTAAGACAGTGTGTAGTATCCAGTGTGGTGGGGAAGTGGGAGAGATGAAGGTGCCTTGTTGGTGCCTCTTTGGAGGGCTGGCTCTCTGGCACCCTCAGACCTTGGCAACCCCTGGGATGGAGCAGATCTGCAGGAAACATTACTCCTGGAGCTGCAGCATGACCTAGCAACTGAATGTCTGGAGTCTGAGAAAGCCAGTTTTGGACTTCGTTACACACAGACTCATAGCTAGGACATGGACATTTGACTCCTTAGTGGATTTAACTCCAGGTGAATTTTTCATTATAATATTGCTTGCAATAGTCCTGAACTGTTCTCATTTTTCCTGCTACATTATTTGAGTAGTGGGGAGAAATGAAGATGGTTGTAAATTATGGTAATGATAGTACCACCAGGCATTTCCAATTTTGAATTCTTTCCAGAGCATAAGAATAAAAGGCAATAAGCAAATTTAGAAATGAAATATAAGAATGGCAATACATTTTGAAAGGAGATGTAGTTTAAAAGATGTGTTAAGGCTATACATTATATCATTAATATTTCTTCTTGCCTTCAGGAACAAACTGAAAGTAAAAAGGAAGTTAAAAGAACAATATCCACTGCAAATTTCTATGAGATTTATACATTATCTTTTACTGTGATCTATGGATGGGAAATAGGTTACCAGATCTATTTGTCTAACCACTCTCGGTTCCAGAAGACGTGTAAAATCACTGACTCCTTCAGCATGCTAGTTCAGAAGGGGCATTTAGGGGTCCTGTGCCTCAATCCCTGCTCAAAGCAAGGCCAGTTAGATCAGATTGCTCAGGATCTTGCTTGGTCAGCTTTAATAATTTCCAAGAGTTGTAGTTTGAACTGATTGGAAAACCAAAGGCTCTTTACCTGCCACTGCAGGGGAAATGTAAGGATGGCCTAATGGACTGAGGTGCTGCAAGCACACAGCTTGAGCATGTAACACAACCAAAATCTGCAAACATTCAATTGCAGAATATTGCAGCCTCTATAGTCACACTGCCATTTGGCAGTGGCAGTGGTACTTAGTCTACAGTTAAAATTGCTTCAGCTTTATTTACATTTTAACAAATCCATTCATGGGGCTTAATGGGGTTTTAAGAACCTAGAAAGTAGTCTCAGAAGTTCACAGATCCAGAAGATTTGCCCACCTCTAATATGACTTTGAATAATTGGAACAAATTAGATTTGCTTTGTTTTGCAGATGAAGAAACCAAGCTGGCTGTTCTTAGAATTGCTTTTCAAGTATTTCCTTTTGATCTAAATGTTCTCCAATTGGTGTTAATTAATGTCAAAGTGACTGCTTTCTATTTTCCCACCCTTTCTTAAAGCCTTTCAGTACAATGGTCAGTGGACTGTAATATCTTGCTTGCCCATACCAGCCCAACCTTACACACTTTATGAGTATAGGCAGAATTGAAACTTTAAAGATACTTATCTAGTTCCTGAGGCAATTGGGAAGCAAATTAATTTGTAATGGTTGTAAGAAAGCTGTTATAAGATAAAAATAAAGTTTCTTTTTCTTGGGATATCAAAGAATGGCTTGTTATCCTAAGACTGACAAAATTACGCCTTGTCAAAACACCTTTTCTGTGTTACAACAGCACACAGCAGTACACATACACACACACAGAAAAAAAAAAGACCCTAAAAGATATTTTTATACAACATCCTGGAGACAAATAGTGTAGAAATACTTACCTGACTTTCAGAGATTGCCTGTACCTTTAATAAAGAAGAAATATTTTCCTCTTCATTAGCATGTCTTTGCTAATAAATGAAAATGATGAGTCTGGCTAGACCCGAGTGTGAAATGGGGAATGACTTTCTGTCAGAGGCCACAGACAACCATCTTTTGCTGTGTCCCTGTTATTATTTTTTGATAATTGGTTCTCGTTCCTAAGAAAGGAACACTTTTGGGCTGGAACTCAAAGTTCTTAGCAGCTGCAGAAAATGGATTTTATAAATTTCATTTCCTGTTGCAGAAAGGTTTATTCCTTTCTGAAGAAAAAAATGATTATGCGTCTAACAATAAAAGGAGAAGAAATCAAACCTTACATTGTTTACACTCAGAAGTGTGCTTTTGGTATAGATGGTTGAAGCCAGACCTAGCATCATGCTATTGAAAAACCTGATGAGAAGCTGAAAAGCAGACCTACTTTCTCACACAACTTGCAATTCTTTGTCAAATGTTATTGCTGAAGCTAAAAGCCAGGGAAGAATAAGGTGGTTTAAAAAAACCCTCACCCTTATTCAGAATTACCAGATTATTTGGAATTATAGTAGTGGAAATTAACGAGATCATGCAGCAGCTTCTAAAGGAAGTTATGGGAAGGGTAGTTTCAGTGGTTGTGGGGTTTATGCAGGGAAGAGCCAACATGGGAATAAGCATGGGGTGCTAAGCAGAGGCACAGCTCAATCTTTAACTTTTCAGAGGTTGGGCTCCCTGGTGCATGATCTCCACTATTGCTTGTGTACAGGGTTTCTTGCCACAGCTGGCCACAGCCCCTCTCAAGCACAGGATATTGGACTTCAGCATAATCGCTCTGATGATAATTCTTGAACTTCTGTGCTATGTACTGGAAGACGTAAAAGAACCAATGCGCAAAACTCACATCAACTGTCTAGCTGAAAGGGAAGAAGTTTATTGGGATTCTTTATTGCCAAACTGTAAACAGTCATGTCAAGGGGAAAAAAAGCTCCTTCCACTGCATTCCAGCCTCTACATAATGGCATCTTAAACCAGGTGCGGATTTGTCTCCCAAACCAGGCAGGACTTGGAGTAGCACATTCAGCCTTGTGGATAGAAAATGGAAAGAACATTTGCTGTTAATTCTGTAGCCAGTTTTTGCTGTGACAGCCATATAAAGCTGCTCAGAATCAGAAAGACTTCAGGCAGACATGAATGCTTTGAGAGGAAAATTAATTACAAGTATCTCCTTGCTTATTATAAATAACCTGGGCCTAGTTTCTTAAAATGTTACCTCAAAAGCCATCTTCCTGTTCTGGTACAGTTTAAATTACAATAATTTTCAGGGTTACAAGAAGTCAGTGGATTGAATATAGTGATTTCCTGAACTGTCAATTCAAATAAAAATTCTGCAGGCTGACAACATAAAATATGAATCAAAGCAATGATCCAAGGTCATTTTTGTGCTGCATAAAGTAACTTATTTGAAGTGTCATGCTGATTACTAATGTCTAACAGAGAACATATGGTCCTTCCCCGTGCTTACAGTTGTGTGACTTATTAGCTTGAAGGACAACTTTCTGCCTCTGCCAAACAGACATTGTCAAATGAGGGAAAAGCCATTTTTAAGTCTGAGCAGGAATCTGAACCGCACCAAAAATACCTCATCTTGGGAATTCATAAAATATTTATCTATTCCTCATTTATGAATAATGTGAACTATTTGGAACGTTAATATATGTTGTTTACTGTAAAGCAGACGTTTAAGGAGCACAGCGCCATGAATTCACATGAGCAGGGGTACAAAAAAAAGGGATGTACAGAAATGTCTGTTCTGTCAGTTCTTATTTTCTGCCTCCTCCCCTTCCTAGGGCTGACATGCAGTATTGTCAGTGGTTTTACTCTAATGAGATGTAATGTGTTTGAACATGTGAAACTCCAGCAGATTATATGTAAATAAAATGTGTGTCAGAACAACAGCAGAACTCTTTAATGAAGAGTGGGCACAGAGAAGTGATGGCCATCTCTGCCAAAGGGATGTACGGTCTTTATTTTTATTTTTTGGCAAAATGCTACATTGTGCACAACACATTTGTCCCTGAATCAATATTAATCCTGGCAGGTTGATCCAAAATGTAAATCCAACACGATGAAAGAAGTACAGCTATTTTCGCATCACAATAGCACTGTTATAATGAAGCTTTCTCAAGTGTAGGTTAGTTTTCTATTCCTTGGAGTCTCTGAAAACAATGGACTTCAAATTAAATTTTCAAAGCCTATTCTCATTGCATTTGTCATGTTTGTGGACAGACACATTTCAGGATATGATATTTCAGACACAGCTCAGCCTTGGAGAGTTATGGTTTTATCCTCATTTAACAACTTCTTTGAGACTTACATTGCAGGGACTCTTAAATCTTCACTTTGAAATTTACGATTATTTTAGCATTACAGTTTTCTGTCTGTGCTGACGCTTGCCCTGAGGATTGTACAAGGCAACGGGAGATGCCATGCTAGGAAAAAAGAGAAGAATTCTTCGCTTGAGTTGTCAATACAAACTTCTTGTAAATCAATGGTGAAGACAAGGCAGGTCGAAGTTTCCAAGAGAGGAAACAGTTTGAGTAGGCTCCAGGCTTGTTTATAATAAAATGACTTTATGTTTCACTGTATCCTGATCAAGGCAACCTTGACAGATCCTGTTATCTTTTTTTGGAATTTGATGTGTTTTTCAACTCACAAGAGGGATAATTATCAGGCATTTTTACTTCTGCATTTCTTCTCTTTCCCTGCCATATTCTCCTTTGGTTCAAGACGTTTGCTGGATGGTAAGATAAAGATATCTGCCTTGTGTCAAAAATGCTATGGATTGGTAATCTTATTTAAAGGAATGAGCTTCACTTTCCTGTAGTAGAGAATACAAGTGTGTTTGATGCTGTCATGCCTTCCCTCTCTCAGCCGTTTGCTCTTTGTGCCAGCTTTGACAGAAGGTTCCTGAGTTGGTAGACATAAAAAAGGCCTTGTGGACCACTGTGGCCATTATTTGTCATTTCCAGTGGCTGTTGGATGTTGAATTCCCTGAATCTATTGCAAGTCTCAAACTTTACATCTCTTTTGTGTATACTAAGTTAGAAGGGAAGGTATAAGGCTCTGTATGTTGTGGCAAATGGCATTTTTCATCTCCAGTGTTCAGTGCTGTGAGTGAGCCAGGGCTTTTCTATAGAGATTTCACAGCTCTCTGCAGTCCTGGGAAGTTTTTTTGCCCAGACCTGCCTATGCATTCCCCACAGATCTGCCTGTGGTATCACACAGTCCAGCTGGAATTCAATTTCCCTGTAAGAGTTTGTGACATTTGACCATCTTTGAGGTCAATGGCTTCTTTCCATGAGAGGTGAAGCCCAGAAACACCTTTTACTTTGCTTTTCCTATTTTCCCTTCTGGGCTGCAGTTTCATTTTGCACTTAAACATTCATTTTTTTTATTATAATCCTGCTTCTTAGACTGCATAAAGCCAAAGATCAAGAAAACAGCCACAAGGCAAAACACATCTGGAAGGTTTTGCAGCTCCATTTCTGGTTCTATCAATATCTTCCCATGGGAAATATCATAGGAGGCTTGCAGTGCTGAGGAATTACCACACCAGCTGCTGAAGAGATGAGGAAGAAACATGGATGATGTGTTATCTCTATGTCTTGCAAGTTCCTCATGCCAAGTCAGTCACTTATCTTTGTGCAGCAGGAAGCAAAGACCAGCTATTCAGACCCCACTGTAATGTCTGCAGGAGTGAAAACGAGCAGAAAGACAGAAAGTCCTATTTATTTTCCTTTGTTCCATTATCTGGGTTGTATAAGATCCCTAAGAATGAATTGCTTGAAGGGTGGATTTTCTCAAATACCAGTTATATCTGTATTTGTGCACACACTTGGAAGATATTTGTGTTTAGCTTTAAGTACATGGTATATTTCTTAAATTCCCAGAGCATTCTCATGCCCTTTATAAATAGTCTGAACAGGAAAACCAGGCTGAAAGATTTTAAGTAAATTATTCAGATGATGATGATCAAAAATAATTGCAGCTCCATTAATACGATTCCGTAAAAATAACAACTGGAAAAGTACTGGGATGAAGTATGGAAAAAGAGATTTGAAAGGTTCAAATGAGCTAATTACATTGAAGTAATTTTGTATTGCAAAACTCAATCATGTTTTAATAATCTTGTTAAGGAAAAAGCTCATTTTGCCATATCCACCTTTGCCACAATTTGTTAATGCAGAAATTCCTGGATTTAATTATTTACAGATTTTGCATTTAGTTACTACATAGCTTAAGTCACAATATATTTACGTTGATATGTTTTACTTTGCATTACAAGAAATACCATAAAATGGGTGAAATCCATCTCTTATGTAGGTCCAAATCCAAAAAGAAATTGTTTTTCTGAGGCAAGATGAATATTAAAAATAAAAATATTACTTTGCCATAAAAAATATCACAGTAAAAAATGGTGATGATATATTGTGTGCACGGGTAAGTGATTTCCTAATGTTGTTTTCCAGCAGCAACAAAATAGAGGGAATTTTTTTGTCATGAACCTTTTAGTGTTAAAGAAGCTTATATCAAGGAAAGTGTAGTTGAGGAATTGAAGTTCTGAATTAAAGGCATGTTGGATGGGATGCTTCAGAATTAGGCTTTCTTGCAAAGCATATATTATACAGTTGCTGCAGCTGAGTTAAACTTTACCTTGATCCCACTTACCATAGATACTCATGCGTTTCCTGCAGAGCAAACGCAAGTAGGTGAGTGCTCAGTATATTGGATGTTCCGTGGAGTTGGAGGCCAGGAGAGGGGTTACATATTATATGGAGAAAGAACTATATCTCTGAAACAGAGAAGAAGCCTTTCTCTCAACCTGCACAGCTGTAGTGCCTGGGAGGACATGCAAAAGTAGGTTTTCAAACCTGGGTGATGCCTGAAAGAGATCTGGACCTGCAATGTGGGAGACAATGCATCTTAACTTGCTTCACTCACTTCACTCATCTGTTCAGGTGAGCGAGGATGAAGGGTCTGATCTCTATAAAAAGCCTTGGTTTCGTCTCCTCAAGGACATTTCATTCTGACTTGTCACTTGGCTCGGGGGGCCTAGGTAACAAATACCTTGCTACTGCTTTAAGCTGTAGGCAAATACAGTTTTGTGCAATTCAGAGATTAGCTTTGTTTTATGATAGTCTGGATCCTCCAGAAAGCTGGCCTTCAAAGCATCTCTTTGTCCTTGGAACATCATGGTAGAAAATGATTTGACCATCAGCTCACAGGAACTCAGGGCAATTGCCTTTCATGGCACACTGTATAAGTTTACCTCTCCTGTTGCTAATGCTGACCATAATGTGTGGTGGAAGAGCATGCAAACATTATTCATCACAATTTCTTCTTCCTCTTACAGTTTTCTCACTTCCTCATTGTTCCTCTGAGAATGATTCTTCTCTCATTTTCACTGTAAGGAGAGAAACCATTTTTCATTTTCTTAGAGTAATTATAGAGTTTCTTAGTCATCTAGCTACAGCTTGAGCTTCAGGGATACTTCTGCAAAGTCAGGCTTTAATACTTACAATAGCGCCAAAGCAGGAACAATATCTGCTTCTGCCTTGAAACTCTCTGTAGAGCCTGAGTATTCCTAAGTAGTTGTTAGGATGGGATGCATTTGAAAACCTGCTACAGAGCTCAGGATATGCCTCTACTGTATGGGATAGTGGCAATACACATTTTTAAGGTGACACTGACCCACATAGTTTACTGACACCACACTTGTGTGTCTAGTTTGTTCAAGAAGTGATATTGCTGTGTTCAGTGGGTGCTGTCTCTATCGAAGGTGTTTCTTTCAAGCTTGAAGTGGCTCATGCAGTGGCACATTAGATGCCCATTTTAACCCATCAAGTCTTTTGTCATTTTAAGTTCTGCTCTTATTCTGCTAGTGCGAAGGGATGAGACTACAACAGGTAATTTGGAAACAAATCCTGGGCCTGCACGAGTTGCCAGTTCTGTGTTTCTGTAACTTATCCTGAGACACTGAAGTGTTCAGGTATTCAAGAAGTGCTCCTACAGTCAGGAATAATCTTTAAGTGGTGTATTGTTAATAGTATTTTGAGATTAAATATTTACTGTATTGATTTCTTCAGACTTGCATGGACACCCATTAAATCTACAGCTATAAAATGTCTTCACACTCTTCTAATCATCCATCTGCTTAGTCACATCTATCGGGAATAACCCAGAACAGACTAATATGTTCCCACTTGAGTCTTCCAGCTCTAGCAAATGGTCTGCAGTGCTCCCTGCCATCAGCAAATTATGAATGACCTTTGAAAAGGAAAAGTTGTTACTAAGTGTGAGGTGTCCATCTCATGGAATGAAAGCACATGTCCAGTTTATGTGACAACAGTTGAGATGCACAGAGAGGAGGAGGTTTCCTGGGTAGGTGACTCAGATCATTTCAGATGAAAAGTGTCGTTAACAAACCTACTTGGGACCAAATAAATAGACACTCTGATACAGAAGTATCTCATACTGGTTTAGTAATAAGAGGAGATCAGGGCAAAATATGGCTGAAGAACAGAAGAAAATGGCAACAAATGAGTCATGTTACCAGTATGGAGGCCAGTTGGATGCATTGTGCCTCAAAGGCGACACCTGAGGGCACTTTTTTAGCTTCTTTTCATTATAGTTTTTTTGCAGCTGTCTTCTTGTTCATCACAGCAGTTTTCTTTCCTCATCTTCTTTTGTTCCTATTTCTTTACAAATTTCCCTTCTCTTATGCACTTTTCTTATCTGATTCCTCATTTCCTCTGCCCATATCCATAAGATGAAACTAAAGTGCCTTTTTATTTCTTTCAGCATCCGCATAGCTGTTTGGCTTGGCAGCATTCATGGGCAGCTAGATTTCCTTTTGAAGTTGAATGCTAACTTTCAAAGTCAGATTGGGAACTGATTTTACTGATCTTCTTTATTCAAAGCTAAAATTTAAGCAGGCCAAGTCTCTTAGAAGCCAATGCCACAGGCAGGAGGAAGGGCAAATGTGATCTAAGTTGCATTCCAAGAGACTGAACATCAAAGAATTACTACCCATTCCCTGAGCTATGCAGAAGGCTGGATTTCTTGGGTGAGATTTATTCTTATTTGAAAATCTTGCTCTCAGGACAAAGGTTTTCAAGTGAGATTAAATTTTTCAGTATCCTCAGTAGCAACGCACTGTGGTGACCAAAGGGCAGTCAATGGAGTAAAGGTTTTCGTTATTATTTTCAGGTTTTTGTTTCTCTAGTTTAGCTAGAAGTTTTCAAACCAAATGGAGATTGCCTTCCTCCATTCTCCCTGCTCCTCTGCCCTAGCCTGGGACTCAGAAGCATTTCCAACAGCTTGCCTTAATGCCTAGTTTCTAACAAGACTAAACTGGTGCTGCTTGACCTGTTCCAAATTTTGCTTTAGTCAGGTGTTCATTGATTAATTTTCAATATTAAAGTTTAGAAAGACGTCATCTGAGCAAAGCAGAGGAGATGGAAGGAAGTAAAGAGGAGACAAAAAATTGAAGAGCTGGGTTTCTTTTTTCTCTTTTCTCTTTTTTCTTTCCTTCCTTTCTTTCCTCTCACTCTGCTGTCCCTGAGTGCCTTGCTAAACCCTGCACTCTGGAGCTTGTCCATAATGGCAGACCTTGCTCTTTGCCTTATTACAAATCCTGACACACCTGGGAAGGGAGATTTAAAAACGCTCATGTCACCCTGCCCTAATCCCCTTCAACATGGACTGCAGCTCAATCCATCTTTGAAAAATAGAGAAAAGGACAAAAATCAAAGATTAGCCTTTTAAATAAAAACCACCATTTTAGCTAGATGGAAATTACAGAGGGTCATGAGATTAAACAGTGATAGTGTGTGGTTGGGGAAATAGAAATGTAATGCGTCATTAACAGTTCAAATACGATTCTTCCAGGGTATGGGCTCCCATGGCTGAAGCAGAGGCTTATGCTCCATTAGGGAGTGTGAGGAGCATCACGTGCAGACCTACCTAAGGGTTGCTCTGCAATAAAAAAAAGGGCTTTAGAAATCAAACTTTGTCTTGTTGCATCTAACTTTCTCACCTCTATAAAATGCAAATAGTGCCTAGCAATGTAGAAACGAGGTTTTCATCACAGATCTCCTTGTTTTGTTTTGTTCCATATCTGAAACAGTTGGCAATTTTTAGTTTTACTTATTTCTCAGAAAATTTGGTCTCATAAACTTTTTTTGTCATTAAAACTTAGAAAAGTCAGCCAATGTTTTTTGCTCATGTAGCAAAGCCTTGTGTACAATGACCTTTTTCAATTCAGTAGGAGTCATGTTTCTCTCGCAGTAGCAAGCAGAAGCTTGGAATATTTCAATCTCTGGCAATAGTCTGCAGTACCTGCTTAGGAAAAATTCTTGCTTTCTTTTTTTAAAAAATGTTTCTGAAAAATCATAGACATTACAGATTTCCAAGAAACCCATGTCTGGAAAAATGAGAATGGATGTGCTCCTAGACTAGATATAAGTGTACAAGAGGTGAATTTTGGATGTGACTACTTTTTTTGATATTCAGATTATTTGGGCGATCTGTTTTCACAGAAGAATGAAATCATAGAATCATAGAATCATAGAATAGTTAGGGTTGGAAAGGACC
>JAOEHX010043096.1:0-13278 GCA_025448015.1 Bolborhynchus lineola
TTATTATTGGTGGTAGCAGCAGTGATTTGTGTTATACCTTAGTTACTGGACTGTTCTCAACCTATGGGAGTTGCATTCTTCTGATTTTCCTTCCCATCCCTTTGGGAGTAGGGGGAAGAAAGAGGGAGGATTGAGTGAGCAAACCGCATTAGTTGTGGTTTAAACCACAACATGTTTCCATGATGCTAGGTGGTGGTGGAGCAGGAAGCGCTGGCGTTCTATGAGGAGACCTTCTTCCCTGAGATTGCTGATTTTAGCCTCAAGTGGTTGTGGGCCCTTGAGGGCCTGAGCAGTGGTTTTACAAATGTATGTCTGGCTGCAGGGGTTTATCTCAATCCCAGAAAAGAGTCTTGCCCTGTGGCTGGGAGATGGAGGTGATGGATATGGCTACAGGATGAGGCCTTTGCGTGAGTGAGTATTCTCTGCCAAACTTGAAACCTCTCTCTGAGCCCTGAGCTCAGCAGGACACCCCTGTAGGAAGAGATACTAGCCAGAAACTCAGGGACTGAGAACTGCAAGGTAGGCTGACAAATGCCAGCACCCTGTCCTACTTGTAAGCCCTGCCTGGTGCAAGGCTCTGCAAAAGGCCCTTCTCACTTATTATTCTGTGGCTTGATGCCAGGTCCTGGCTCAGTCCCAAGCTAGAATTGTCCTTTTTCTGTGCAGTGTCCAGACATTCAGAGTGATACTCTCATGCAAAGAAACTCTTCTCTGTCAGCGAGGGAGGAGGAGAGGATGTGCAGGAGGGGATGAACAGCCCCATACAAAAGACACCTTTGGGGTGACAGGCTTGTTCCACCCGTAGGTGCTTACTGTGGGTTGTCGCCCTGTGATGCCTCTCTTCCACCTGGAAGGGAGCATAACAGTAGCAATTGTAATAAACAGCTCTGGGCTTATTAGAACAGCAGATACAAACAGAAAATGCTGCTACTTTATTTCGTGTAAACACAGCTACAGGAAATTGAGCTACCTTGGGCAGGAAGCAGAGGTTGCTGAGAATAGGGACAGGACAGCCAGTGGGGTTTTGCATGCTTCTGTGGGTTGTCTTGATCCACTGCTGCTCCAAAGAATAGTCACCATCTTAATTTCCTTATGGAGTCTTAGGAGCCTCAAAGGGCTTTGGCTGGGGGGAACAGGGATGTCACACTTGTAGCCTGAGAGATATTCTACTTTGCTGTGCATCATGCGCCTTTCAGCATGGCTGGATGAGCACTCTCAGGAAATGTTCCACAAGGAAGGAGCCGAAGTCAGGACAGCCGATGAGATATATGGAAGCACTGAAGACTGGGACAGGGAGGCTTCAAGGACACAATGGAAATGAGCACCTCGCTTACACACGCAACTGTGCTGACTTGTTAATATGTGACTCTGGATGCAGATATTGAATGTGTATGTGTCAAAATGGGTTTTAGCAAAACCATACCTGGATTGCTTTGAGAATGTTAAGTAGGAAGCTGAGTTCAGAATAATCTTGAAGTAAAATCCTCAGAAAACTCAAAAGTAGATGAAGAAGTAGATAAAATAAGCATCTGACTGAGTCCAAAGGAGTTATAGGTGGGCATTGCCAGTGCTGTGTTATTGAGACTATTCATCTGCTAGACACAATAATGTTACTTCCAGCTGTATCTCTGAAGCCCTTTACATAAACAAGTTGGTAATAAATCTCTGTGGGACCCCAGTCCTTTTGAAGATTTATCACATAGGTCTCTTGGGACTGGTGTGGGCTGACTGTGACATGAAATATATAAAATTGAAAGTTGGCTCATCAGCAAAGCGCTCAGTTTTGATGGGAAAGCAAAGAGCCTGAGAGTGCAGAAGCAGTATCCTATGATAGCTCTTCATTGGATATAGTTTGCAGCCTTCCATTGGTCTTCCTCTGCCATTGATAACCTGTTTAAGATATCCTTACTAGAAGATGGCTCATTGCTGTCTTCATTGCTAAACATGCAAAAAAATGTCCTGAACAAAGTCAAGCAGTCATAACAAACCTGACATAGACTTGGAAACAACCATTTTGTTTGAGTAAGCAAGACTTGCTGGGATAAGTGGAAAGAAGTGAGAGGAGTCTATTTGGTTTCTGTGACAAGGTTTTTGTAGCAGGGGAGCTATAAGGGTGGCTTCTGAGAGAAGCTGCTAGAAGCTTCCTCTATGTCTGATAGAGGCAATGCCAGTCAGCTACAGAACAGCCTGAAACTGGCCAAAGCCAAGCCCATCCATGCCAGTGGTAGCATCTCTGGGATAACATATTTAAGAAGATGAAAATGGTACTGCACAGGTGCCAGAGACAGAAGTGAAAATATGCAAGAAACAATAGTGAGTTGCAGTGAGACTGCAATTTAAACCATAGTGCTTAAGGAATTGCTGAGAAGAAATTCAGTTCTGTCTTGTAACTACTGTTCTCGAGGAAAAAATATGGAAGGCTTTTTCCCTTACAGGACATAGGCGTGAGACCTCTGTCTCACGTGGTGGTGAAAACCAGCCTAATCTGTATGGAAAATAAAACACCTGCTTTGCACAGGAAGCAGTGAGTAACCTGAGGAATTCTGACTTGACGCATCCTCACACCCATGTGAAGAACAAGGTCCAGTCAAAGGTTAATTGCCTTACCTGGACAAATTACTTAAAGAGCGGTAAAGGTGAGTGGGTCCCGTCTAGTTATGCTGTGCTGGCTGGGAGGGAGGTATGGCTGTACTCTCTCCTACCTTCATGCTTTAAGCTGTACAGTTGAACGCTCCTGTCTAGGCCTAGGGCATTACCACTGACTTGGGGTTTGCTGTGTGTGTTTGAAAGTGGCCTGGCCACCTTTGGTCTGGCCTAGGAGCTGGTACAGTGCTGTGTGGTTATTTGACCTTCAATGTAACTGTTCAAAGCCATGTCTTTGTGGTTCTTTGGTACAGCTGATGATACAGGGGCTGGATAAAACTGAAGTCAGCAAAATCCTATTCAACAAGGATTGTTCCGTGTTCCTTCCTATGTTACTGATACCTAGATTGTAGAGGGATTTGTGCACCTTGGTTCTTAAAATCTCAAGTTTTGTATATGTTGCCTAGCTGCAGAAGTGCTGAAAGCTGTGCCTCCATGACCTTGGCTACTGAGCAGCTCCACATTGCCCTATTTGCAGGTCTTTGAAGCTTTCAGAACTGCAGTCATGAAAATAATTCCTCTATGATCATAAACCAAAGTGTGAACTCTAGGTCCTGAATGTGTTTTTCACACAGGAAAATACAAAGGAGAGAGAGCGAGACTCAAGACTCGGCTAACCAGCAGTCACACAGGGATCAAAAGGTGTTTACAAGAAAGGAAATCATCTGTGAAATCAGTCCTGGTAATTTTACCTGACCAGATCTGTGCTCTCATCCTACATCTCTGAGCACTGGCTTTCCCTCGGTCTGCTGCCTGACACGTAGGGACCAGATTGACTAAATAGGCATGTGCAAGACAGCCCCCTAACAGAAGTACCTCAACTGGGATGTTCTCAGCTCTCCTGGTAGAATGCCCACTCGAGCAGACTGGAATACACTGGACTAGAATGAAGCAACTGCTGGGTGGAGCTGGCTGTGGACACTGCTGTGTGGGGTAAGAGGGAAGTGGGATCCTGTAGCCTTATGGTATGACGGAGGTTCTCCTTCAAGGCAGGGTTGGGTGCCTTGTTAGTGTGGGTTTGAGTCTAGGAGCAGCGCTGGGGATATCTCTAGGCAGTTTGTCTCTAACTTTCTAAGGCACTGTTTGATCAAAAGCAGCATAGTACAGGTGCTTCCTCTCTGAAAGTTGATCTGGTGCGATAGGGTATTATCAGTAGGTATTTCCATTAGACATAAAAGAGAATAACCCCTTTTCCACCGCCAAGCTGGTTCCATGCCCCAGTGGAGGGAAAGCAGCTCTACCCACTCAACCCTCCTGCCTCCTTCAAAGATCAGTGCTGACCCAGGGTCTAGCAGCAAAGGCCATCTGCTTTAACCCAGGATTTCTCTGGTAGCCTGCACAGAAAATGAAGCAGTAGCAGGCTTCAGAAGAAATGAGTGTATACTTGTGATCCAGAGTTTGCTGCAGCAGCCCCTGTGTAAAGGGACCTTCTAACTCACCCTGCGCCTTGCCTTCTTGCTCTGTTGTGTCTCAGCTAAGTGTGCTTCTAGCCTTCTCTTCTCTGCAGTTTAGCTGGAAAATGCCAAAGAAACTCTGTGCATTGATCAGTCTCATTGGGGGACTGAAATGCAAAACTCCCTCTGCTTATTTTCATTTGCTTGTAACTATTCTGTACTCCCTCAGTGGTTTGTTTGAATGTCAAAGGCTGAACACCTTCCTGTTAGGGATCTTGGAGCTGTACCCAGAATGAGGCTCTCATGCTGTAGCACCTATGTAAAATGTGCTTGTCCAGGGCTGTTGAGTGAGGCTGGAAGGTGGGAGTCTTCCTTCTATAAGTTCCTGAGAAGGTTTTTGAAAGATTTTCATTAAGGAAGGCTCATTCCTTGCTGTGCTTTCTCCATCCTTCAACACCTCAAATTCTCATCTGTGCTGAAGTGATTTAGGCTACTTCTGAGAAGTGGCAACCACAGAGTTTTGTTTCAGAGTTGTTATTTTTCACATATGAAGTTAGCTTCTTTTAAATAAGTGGGAGAAATGCCACTTCTGGTTTTGAAGCCCTTTAGTCCTGCTCTAAAGTCCCTGCTTAAGCAAAAATATTGCAACTGTCCTGGCTTGATCATTTGGCCATTTGTCAAAGGACACCTCTTTGTCATCAAGTCTGGGACAATATGATGTTCCTTATTTCCTAGCCAACAAAAGACTGTTCATTTAAACATTTGCTTGAAAACTACTTGGTGCTTTACTTCCCCATTCTGGCTGGCAAAGGAAGTTTTCAAATCCTTAACAAAATCATCCCCAAAGATACAAGATCTTTGTGCTGGCTGGGACTCTGTTGTTAGGTCAAGAATCAGAATGGTTTGGGTTGGAAGGGATCTTGACAATCACATAATTCCAAACCCCTGCTGCAGGAAGGGATATCTTCCACTAGACCAGGTTGCTCAAATATTCTTGTGAAGCCTTTTCCTCTAACGTTTCCCACCATATTCCTGATTTTACTATTTATTTGTAATATGGTAATTCTCAGAGTGTGGCTCCTGGTGAAAATGCTGCAACTCAGCCTGAGCAGTGGGTTGGCAGAGGAATGGTGATGGTGGCTGCGCAATAGAGCATAGCTGGTATTAGCTTTTGTGTGCCTTGAGCTTTATTACCTTACCATGCATATGGTTTAGTTCTGGGTGGGGTGAAAGGTGCATGATACCTTGGGGAGTGTAGAGGTTTCTGTTTGCCAATTGCAGATACTGAGCTGTCCTGTAAAGGGCTTTCTGCTCTTCCCAAATGGTTAGTCTCTGATAGCCTCAGAGTGAGGAGGATCTGATGAGGAGGCTTTGGACTGTGGGTGTGTGGAGGAGCAAGTGGGAGAGCTGTGGCTGGAAGGAGATATAGCTCTTTTCTCTCCCTGTGTGGGAACTGTATCTTAGGCCTGGGTGAAGCCCAGCAGTGAGCAAAGATGTGCTCTGGGAGAAGGGCAATGATGTAGAGAAGGGCTGTACCAGCAAGGCATGAGTCCCTGCAGCTGTCTCATCCTGCCCTTTGAAGGAGCATGTGTCAGGTGGGACCAGCCTCTCTGCTGTTGGCCGTGCTAGTTGAGTGAGTGAGCTGGCACCAAGAGTGTGGAGAAATGAATGTTGCCCTCTCAGCAAGCAGGCAGCTCATCTGTATGGCATTGCCTGCTTGCCTAGAGTTCACTGTGCCCTTGCTGTCCAAAGCAGCGCCTCGTGTAAGAAACCTCCCCAGTTCATCATGCCCTGTGCTGAAGGCTGCAAAGAGAGGAAGTCTAGTATGGAGTGAAGTCCCTAAGGAATATATGGAGGGGGTTTCCTAAGTGGTAGGCAGTAAATATGTGTGGAGGCAGAACAGAAATGCTGATGGCAGGACAGCATGGCACTGGAGTAGACCCAAGGGCCCCAAACTCTGGGACAGAGGCACTGTGTTTATCAGCCCTGTCCCAGGACAGAGGACAGGTAAAAGCAGTTCTGTCTGCTGATGTGATGAATGTTATATATACCCAAATAATTAGGAAAAATGCTAGCCTTCTGGTGATTCTACCTGCCCCCATAATCGCTTGTATCTGCATTGTTTTTACCCTGCCCATGCATTTCATGCTGCTCCAATAAACGCATGAAGATATCACCCTCCCACTGCTAAGTGACTCACACAGTCACCCCTCCAGGAAACCAAGAGATAATCTCACTGGGGCTGACAGCAACAGCTCCTCCTTAGCTGCACAGACACCTCTCTAATGCTGCTTGTAGCAGTTTCAGGGGTATCCCCACCTCCTCAAATTCAAATGTGATCTGGAGATTCAGATTCAAAAGTCAAGCTCCTCAGCTGCAGCTCTTGCACAGAGGAGATGGGGACTCCTCTTGGGGGTGGCTTTTCTCTTTCCTGCTTTGTGCTAGGCTGCACTTTGAGGTTGCCTGCTACTCCAGCCCTTTCCTCTATTGCAGCTGTATGTAGCCCACTGTCACAAATGGGATGGAGTCACAGTGTTTCTGTGCAGAACAAGGCAAAGGTGCCCTATGAGAGACCCTGGTGGGGGAAGTCCAGACCACGGTGGGAGAAGCATGGCACAGAATCAATGGGAAGGCTGTCTCACTCCATTCTGGGATTACATTTGTTTTAAATAAGAACTTCAGAAAACTAAGACAGTTTGTGCGTGCAGACTGTAGTGTACATGCTGCTGCCAGGGCAGTCCTAACATACGGCGACATTCTTGCTTTTTCCCTGTAAGACTTCTGCTTGTTTTGCCAAAGCAGCGGGTGTTCAGAACTTCTCTTGCCTCTTCTAGATACCTAGATGGTGATCCGAAGCTGTCTGTAAGCTGTATGAACTCTTACTGAATTCTGAGTCGCTTCCAACTTCTCTCCCCACTATCCTGTGTGACTCTGAAATAAGACTGACTTTACTATCTTCAGGGTATGCTGGGGGTGAAGACAGGATAGCCTATCTCAAAGTGGAGGGGTAGAAACACAGATAAATCAAGGCTGATACTGCCTGTTTTGAGTACTCCAAAGCATCTGGAAGGGTGATGTGTACATTGCTTTTAAGCAAGATCTATCAATATTCAGCATTCAGTCTGTTCAAAGACATCAAGCTCCATGCAAATCCAGCACTGTCTCTTCATCCCACCAGGAGATGACCATCAAAAGTCACTGCGGTTGAGGAGGAAGCAGGGGGCAAGGTTGAGCATGTTAATGTCTGGGGCATGCCCTGCAGGACACAGTTTTCTCAGCTAGCAGTTTCCCTGTGAGATGGGTATTGAGCTGTATGTATTTCAGGGACCTTACAAGTATACAGAGCCACAGAGGAAATAACAACTCTTTAGAGCTCTTAGGCTTCAGATCCATGGTCTGGTCCTCTGAGAAACATCCTGCAGAACACAGCTGTCCACGGGAGATGGCAGTGCCTTCAGTTGTGCCACCCTGGGGGCTATGTTTCCTGAAAATCCCTCATTATAGAGGCACCATCAGCTTTTCCATCACCCCTCAATGTTTTATGTTTCAGATTTGGTGAGACACTGAATTCTGATATCTGCCTTTGTTGTCTTTTCTTGTGAGGAGAGATATACAGATGTTTTACCAGACATGCATCCTATAGGTTGTGTGCTCTCTTCTATCTCAAAAATGGCCAGAGCACGGGATTAATCTTGGATGTATTTGATTTGTGGCATGGGCTCTCCAAATTACTTCATATAACAGGAAGCTGTCTGGGGCATGTTGACATGTTATGTGTGTACATAGTGTCCAACAGAGGGATGCCTTGGTTTTACCTTGACAATGCAAATAAACCCTGGCCCTGGTGCTGCTGCATGGTGGTAGTCGTGGAATTTGAGCACTAGGTGTCTGCATTAACAAGGGTTTGACAAGCAGCAGCCCCAGCTGTGGTTTAGGCATTTATTGGCTTACAAATAGCAGAGGTGGAGCACAGAATCATAAATTTCAGTCTCATGCAGGCAGCACAGAAGGGTTGGCAGCAAAGGAGGAGGTCATAGGCAGATCCGGCAACACAAAGTTGGAATGGCGCCCGACTAGAATTGGCTTGGGGGATCCTAAATCCAGGTTAGTGCTGCCACCAACTTGCAGCGCTGTGGTAAAACATATTCTGCCCCTGCTGTCCGAGCTCCCAGCAAGGCTTCCCTACAACCCCAATCAAATTTGCCTCTTGTCAAGAAAACTTGTTTTGTTTAATGGCATAAGAGATTTTTTTGCTCTTTGCCTGCTATGAAACTTTCTAGTTGAAGGCTTGATGGTTGAAGGTTCTGTGGTTTGGCTTCTGCTGTGAGAGGTCAGTACAGTTGCACTTCCGCTGGGAAGAAGGTGCTTTCTCAGCTTGGAATTTTCCAATGAGATAGGCATTAAGCTCTCTATCAAGGACCTTTCAAGTATGCTGTACCACAGAGGGTAATACAAACTCCGGGTTCAGGTGTCTCTCTCCACGCCATCCAGGCAGCCATGTGTTTGTAAGCACAGTGATTGCTTCGAGCAAGGACTCACAGATTTCTCTGGAAAGAGAGGTTAAAGTGGTGAAAAGCCCTACTCCCTCTTCCGTCTCTGTTGGCAGTGATGAGTGTCTGCTTCCCAAATCCTCAGGTGTTGATTGAGTGTGTGTCCCACCACAGAGTGCTGCGTTTCTCTGAAGCATATTGCTTTGCCCCTGCAAGGTGGGGTGCTGCCAGTACCAGAGAGCAACTACCCAATTGCCTGCGGGGAGGTAGAGGAGGAGGAGGAGGAAGAGGATCTTCTAGTGCTTATCCTTTAGCATAATTCCCCTAAAGCCACCAGAGGGCAGCGCAGGTATGTGAAAGACCGGGGTGGCCTCGGATCCTGCTGGAAATTTCTCGGCAGCCGCTGGGGTGAGATCCTGCACCCGAGGATCCTGCTCTCTGCTTCCTGAAGGTGTCCTGGGGCAGGGTGGGCCTGCTGCAGCCCCTCGTTTCCCTGATCACATCCCCACCCTGTCTGCTCCGCTGCCACCTCCCCACATCTACATAGCCCCTTCCTACTTTGCCCCTGTTTTGCCCCTTGTTCCAGCTACACCAGCCCAGGCTGGAGCACTGCCTTAGGCTTTTCAGGGTGCTCAGCCTTGCCATAGAGATTTGGGAGACTGCTCTGAGGGACAAGTAGCCTCTCTGCATGGCACATCTGTGTTTGATGCCTCTGATGTGTGTAATCTGAGTGGCTAAGCTTGAGTGCAAGCCCCCATAAGGACTGTGCAAGGCAGAAATTGCTTTGGTGTGGTAATGGAGGAGTAGCATGTACCCCTCATGCTGGCTGTGTGGAGAAGTTATAGGAAGTATCAGTGTGCAAAGGGACTGTGCTCCCTTGCAACAGCTGTGCCTGAGCCTGCCCATGTGACATTGGTGTTCTATGAGCACAATGTGGTTAAGGAGAAGGTGCAACTATGGGAAAACAATTACTGCATGTTGGGCTCCTTGTACTGCATCACATAACACATGCACATGAAGTCACTGACTCTAGAGACTTCATCAGGATGTGGCTGAAGGCTCTCTCTGGGAGTGTGACCTGGTCAGAGCTGTGGGTGTTTTTGCAATTCCCAAAAATGCAGATATGCTGTCTGAAAGTGCTCATGAGACCCATGCCCTGCTCATTGCTGCACCAGCTAGCAGAGCCTGGGGTAAGCAGCTGGAAGCAGTGTGGGCTGCAGCTGGAAGCAATGTGGGCTGCAGCTGGCATATGAGCCAAAGACTACTGATGTATTGCATAAGGGCATCAAAGCCATATCACAGGCTGTGAGGAAAGAGGGTAATGGGGCAAAGCTGTCCTTGTGTCCTGCCATTACCTTTAAAAGAACATTTGTCCTGTCTATTCTTGAAGGAAGCTTGGGCTTTCAGGAAGATCCTGCCTACAGATGTCTGTGCCAAATTAAGGTATTGCTCAATGGTGTTTATTCCAGGGCCAGTATTTGTAAAGCATGGAGCATATCATGTGTCCCCTGGGGATTCTCTCTTTCTTCTTTTTTTCTTTCCTTCCTGTTACCAGGGGTCCTAAGATCAGTTTGGACAGTCTCCAAATTGATTGTTTAAATCATGGTATTGGACAAGCTCTCGAGTACCCTTTGAGGAAACCCAGGATTCCATGCTTCAGGGAAGACACCACTGCTTGCCTCTGCATGCTCTTCACTGTTGCACTTATTTTTGAATCCAGCAGACACACTTGCCAGCTTGTGTGGGCATTTCTGATGCAGTCGGGAACAGAGCATGGAGCCCTGTGAAGGCAGCCTAAGGCCCAGCTGTTTACCTTGCAGCTGGGCTGCGTCAAACCAGGAGTTTGCTTGCTGGATGGCAGTGTGGATATATGCATCCTCTGTCAGCCCAGTCACATAAAGTTGTTTCTGTAACATTAATTCAAAGCTCTGTGAACGGTTGTGTTCAGGGCTGTCAGTCAGGCTTTTAAATCTCTAAACTCTGAATTTATTCACAAGCCAAGTAGATGTACTGTTAGCACTGTTGAGCTGTCTGGAAGTACAAAATCACCTTCTCTATCTATAACTAAGAGCAAGAAAAATGACACCTACTGTGGCATTCTGACTGCATAGAGGCAGGGATGGTGTGCAGCTGGATTCAGAGTGAGTCTGTGAGCAGAAGAAGAAGTTTCCTCTCAGAGGAGTGGAAGCGTCCAGCCAGTGCTTGATGAGGCCTTTGGAAAGGCATGAATTGAGTCTCTGTGCAGGGTGCTGCTGGCAGAATATCACAAAAGCATTGAGTCCACTGTACAGCTGCTTTCTCTGGAAACTGACAGTCCAAGGCCTCCTCAGTGCAGCAGAGATAGGAAACTGCTTCAGTTTTATAGATGGTCTAGGACAGGATGCCCTCTTTTACCACTGAAACCTGCGGGTGCCCAGCAGACTGTGTGAGGGGCAGGCCAGGATTTGTTTCTTGCTGAGCAGAACTGTGACATAATGCCAGAGAAGTCCAAAAGCATAGGACCCTTTTGCCAAGTGCACCTGTTTTTCAGATCCGCATCTGTCCTTCTTTTTGAGCCTTCTTCTTTGTAGAAATGTCTATGTCCAGCACATTAGCCTCTGGTTTGCTCCGCATGACTCAGATGAATGCACTTCCAGCTTGTGAAGGAGACAAAGCCAGTAGGAATAGACAGAGCATGGAGAGGATATAGGGCAGCAAAGAGCCAAGGAGGGGAAATAAGTATGCAGTGCCTTGCAAAGAGAGATTTTCTTATTCCCAACTAATAACATTTTACTTTTTTTTCCAGTAACTATTGAATGAGTAAGCTGGTGCCATGGTAACTAGGGATACATTTGATAGCAAAATTTGACAGTCTGTGGTTGCAATCATTGATTGGTGTTTACAGTTATTGCTCACAACTGTGACTTCTACTTGGTTTCTGATTTATGACTGCTTTCCCACCTTTTGATTGAGGTCCCATCTCAACACACACCCAATTTTGTGTCATTCATCTTTTGGCTCCTGCTTAGTAGCAGAATTCCTATATCTCTCCAAAGAGCAAATTTTTGGCAACATGCATGTTGCAGCCAGCTGAGACTTGTTCCTATGGCCTGGCCTCATCACTGTCACAGTGACCGACTTGTTGGAGTTGTTGGGAGAGGACTGAGGGGGACCACCCGGGCTCACAATGACATGTATGCTTCACATATTCTACGATACTATACATATGGCCTTATTCTGCCATATGCAAGTGAGGTGACCTCTATGTGAAGAAGATGACAAAAGAAAATACTTCTTGGAGTGTTACAGTGGGATCAAGAGCTGGAGGTGGGAGGAGCTTTCCCAGCTATGTTAACAGAAGTCCTATGACTAGCCCGTAAGCTTGGACTAACACCCAACCATGACAAGGCTTATTTCACACCGCTGTGAAATTATGGGGTGTGTCAGTGACAATAAGTACTGGTCAGTGGTGACCCACACAAAAATAGAAAAGTACTGTTTGGCATGGGTTGTGGGAATATAACCTTGAAAATACGGGAGTTAACACCACTGTTAGCAAAAGGAAATCTTATAGCAGTAAACCTCTGTTCACATGCTGGCCACATTTGTGCTGATGTTGCAACTGGTAACTTTCCACTCCAACCTTTGCAGGGATGGACAGGTGAGAAGGCCAGATGTGCATCTTTATTCAGAGGATACCCTGACGACACACTGCCTACCACCCCTCCTACCAGGCAACATGTTCCGTCTCCTTCTCCTGCTTGACAGTATCCCATTCAGCCAGAGGTTGGTATGTATGTAACCTGCTTTGCATTAATATATATATATATTTGCTTTGCACTACTAACTCAATCAATAGACTAGAACATTTGATTGCTTACATTGTATTTGGTATCCAGTCTTTGTACATGGGAATCCTATGAATCCAGAGCAGCGGATTGGAATCAGCCATGGACATAGCCTTGGGTGATATGGTTTAGTGGGTGGTGTCCCTGCCCATGGCAGTGGGGTTGGAACTAGATGATCTCCAGGTCCTTTCCAACCCTAACTATTCTATGATTCTATGGGTGTGAAAACATTAACACCATGAGTAAGATGCGTCAAAACCTCTGACACCCATTGTCCTGCACTTAGTGGCTCTGACATTTCTGAAACCTGATGCTGGGTAAATCTGGATATGCTCCTATCTGAAGGCAGCTGCATATTTGGCCGATGAGGAGCTTGGAAACTTACTCCTCATCCCAGAAAAGTATCTTTCAAAGCATGTTGAAATCCCCATGAGCCAAACATTGTAGCATTTCTTTGTCAAATGGATTCACTCTTTAGCTGTTCAGGCAGTTCTTTCAGAGCCTAAAATGCTTTGATTCCTGCGACTGCAGGATTCCTCTGAGCACCCTTTTCAAGCAGGCTCAGAGCCGCAGCTTCTCCCACCATATGAACCAGTTGACTGGCTCTGATGTGGTTTGTGGTTACATGTAACACTGCTCATGTGGCCCTTCTGGGCTTTTGATTTTCTGAATCACCAGTGAGTGCGCTTTCACAACCAGGTGTGAATCTTGCTCAGGAAGTGTGTGTAAATACCATGGAGAGGCACTGAGAGTCAGTTTCTTTCAACCTGACCTGCAGGGTCTCTGCGCCTACTGGAGGTGTGGGAATGCCTGTAGCATGTGGAACAAACAAGAGGAATTAGAGATGTGTGCACATTTACGGGGGTATGATATCATAGGCATCACAGAAACATGGTGGGATGGCTCCTATGACTGGTGTGTTGG
>JAOEHX010043096.1:21403-35142 GCA_025448015.1 Bolborhynchus lineola
AACATTGGTGCTATCAGTGCTGTTCCCAGGCTGAAAGTCAAAAACACAGCGCTGCACCAGCTACTGAGAAGGAGAAAAACGACTGCTACTGCTGAACCCAGGACACAACACTTACTAGAAAATTACCTTGTCCTCAAAGAGAATGTCATCATGTTATGATGTCCTAGCTGGAGCCTTCTCTATTAATTTGCTTCAGCATTCTTTAAGGGATGTGGTACATGGGAATTTGCATTTGAGCACAGTTCCTGTAAAAGTCTCACACTGGTGCTTCTGGAGAGGAGGCAGTGATGCACTGCGGAAACATTGGTCACTTATAAAGAGGAACAAGTAAAGCACTTGGGTAACAGCTCTGGCCTTTCGAGTTAATGTTTCTAAATAATAAATTGACATAGAATAAAAGTGCTTCAAAAAACTGTTGTTTTTCTGCCTTGGAGAAGCTAACAAGAAATGTGACACTTCAGCTTTTTAGAAAGGAAAATTCTGAGGAAAAAAAATCTGAGTTTTCCTAGGGAAAAGTAAAGCATGAATGGGAGGATTGGGGTTCTCAGTCTTCAGGTGCATTGAGAGAACAGCTCATCATTCAAGTCATTTTGGAAGGTTGCCTTGAGATGGTTAGAGCTAGAATTTAAGGAAGTCTGCCCATCTAAGTGGGAAGATGGTGTCTACCAGTCCTAGGGACATATTGGTAAGTTGAAATAATTATTTATTTTTCCAAGGACTCATAATTCAGAGCCTACTGCAGGCCAGGAATGCATGGAGCTAGAGGTATGGTTTATGGCAGACTGCTACAAAATGCCCTGCTACAAAAATGCCGGAGAACCATGTACATTTTCTACTTCTGTCTGTGCTAATCCAACTTCTTGGACTGATGCAATATTAGGTCTTATTTTCCAATGAAAATTTTCTTGTCTTGACAATAAAATCTTCTTCTTGATCAGGTACAAATTATTGAGGCAAAGTGCTGCTGTTCCTATTTTGTCAATCCTAGTGAGCAGAACAACTTGTTTATTTTTTTTGTGCATCAGTCTGAAGGCAAAGTACACTTTAAGACTTAATCAAGACTTTGGATTATATCTTGAAGTTAGTAGCAATAGGGAATGAATAATATTCTCTAATATTTCCTGCTTAGAAACATGCTGGATTGATATTGGGTATCTGAGTATCCCACAGCTTCTGAGAAGACAATGTTGCTACAAGATAGAGGACAAGAATTCACCTTTTCTCTGTGGTAGTTGATTACTGCATTTTACTGTATAATTTACATTTATGTTCTCAGCCAATTCTCTGAATCAAATATCAAGGTAGGACTAAATATGCATCTTTGCTGGGTTCTGTGAAGGCAGCATGAAGGAGGAAGTGATCTACTACCTAGAGAATTGCTTCAAGATTGAGGGGCATCCACCATCACTTGTTGGGAGTCTATTCTTCATAAAAATAGGAACAACATTTTTTTTCCTCAGTGGTTTAATTTTGTGGAAAGTGGTAGAGAGAGATGGTTCCTTATTAACGACAGCTGAGGCCTGAGCTGGAAACCTTCATTTTCAGTTGTTTAAAACTTGGACAACATTAACTATCTGAGCTGAAACTTAATACTATGAATTATCCTGCAGCAGAAATTCCAATGAAACTGGGATCCAACAACCTAGTAGTTTCTAGGCCTAGCTGAATTTTGTGGCTAGCAAGTGCCAAAGCTGAGCGGTCATTAGGCTGAAAGGAAGGGGATCCACGACTAGTGGAGTCCTGAACCTCTCGCATTGTAACAGCATTGTTTGGGATTGTGTTTTCTTGAGACCACCTCAGTCTGTTTGGTGTGGAACATCCATTTTGCCATGCTCTTTTGGGAAGGAGTTGCCTGCAGCATAGTTCTTGTGTCTTTCATCCCACTGTTTCACTGCAGGTCATCAGCACTGTCGCCAGAAAAGTATATTCTGGCTTTTTTTTTGGACAAGCCACTTGTGACAGTGATGTACCATCAGTCTGTTCACCTCCAGACTGTCCTGTTCCTTCCCTGCTTTTATGTCTGTCTGCATTTCACAGGGTCATAAGTCTTGTAAAGTTCACTGCTGTTGTATAGAGATAATTACAGAAAATCCTTTGAAACACAGACTAATTATCCCTTTTTAGTGGAGGTTTTTAAATAGTGTGCACTAATAAGGATTGTACATTAAACAATGAGAAGGAAACAAATGCCAACTAATACTTAATGATCATTTGACTGTCTTGCATATGATGACACAGTTATGCTTGGGGGAAAGCTTTATTTTTAGGGGTAATTGAAAGTCGTATCATGAGTGTGCAAAAGGAAGCCAAACTGAAGTGGCAGAGGCAAATTTATTCAAGGTGTTTTCTGAATTTTACATCATTAATAATAATTTTTCCAGGGTTTTTTGTTTGTTTGGTTGGTTTGTTTTGTTTTTTTGTTTTTTTGTTATACGTTTCATAAAGGGAGCTGACAACTTTTTTCCATAGTCTGTCTTATCTTTATAAAGTGAGAAGTTTGTAAGTTGGGAAACCTGTTCTATTTGCAAGAACAGTTCCTCTGCTATGTGCTATTTTAACCAGTTTATTAGGAAAGCAGAGGATATTCTAAATAAGTATAATTGTTCTAGAATGAGGCTTTTCCTGATCTGAACCTTGAGGAAAAAAAGGGGTTTTAGGAGTTATCTTAGTTGGACAACAGCAGTGTCCTCTGTGGAAGTTCCCTCTTTCCAATTTAGCAATGTCAAGCAAACTCATTTCTCTACTGAGGGTGAATAACTCTGGAGTTGACACTTTCTCCAGCTTTTCCCATGAAGAATGAGGTTGATTGAAGAATAGGGTTGTAAATGAGCAAGTTCTAGGATGTTAGGCTTTGTTAGCAACTATAGAGAAAAGGAAATTACTAAGATAAGATTTGCCAGAACCACCTGGTGGTCACTGATATGGCAACGATCTTAAAACAAAGTGATGAAGAAATAACCACCAGGAGTCCGAAAGCCCACTACCACATTTTTGTGTGCATAAGGGAGACATTCTCTAAAAGTATGATGTAATGTATGTAATCTAATGAATTAACACACATTTAACGACAATATAATCACAGCCTGGTTGATGCTTGGGAGGGACACGCTCAGAGGAATGATCCTCTGTGTCTCCCGGCACCACAATTAAGAGTACCTTCTTGTCAACTTAAAACTTTGTTGGCGAGTTCCCGGAGTTTTCTTCAAATCGCCCATGATACCTACAGTTTGTTAGCTCAAATATTTGGTACAGTGTACAAAAAACTCACAATTGCTGAAGAAAGATTTATAATGAAACCTTCAGCATTGACTTGCTTCAATGACCTGACTGTTTTGGGTGAGCTATCAACTATCCTGACAAGCCACATATTTCATATTCCCATTACTAAGCTCTGTTTAAAGCACTATTTCCTAGACTTCTAAATACTGTGGATCACTTTTGTGGATGATCTGGCACTTGCCTCAAAGGCAGTTCCTGTGGGCAGTTTTCAGGAGGTGAGATCAGCCTCAGTAATACTATTCTGCATGTCTAGGTTTCTTCACTGGAGCACAGGTAACAGCCACGACAGTCATTTCATTGCTTGCACTAATTGCTGTCTCCTGTCAGTCTGCTTTTGTTCTCATCATTGCTAATGCATTCAACTGCAAATTTAGTCATGCTTGAGTAAACATCAAATAATCAACTGTTGCTGTGAAAAAACTTTTTTGTTTGACTGCTTTGTCACACCAGAGGCAAATCCTTCATGCACAAGGGCAACATACAAAATTAATTAAATGAAGAGAAGAATCTACTCTGGCATTTACACACATTTTTGACTTTTTTCCCCCCAAGTCATAGTCCTTTTCAACTTGGAGAGTGGTAACCCCTGCTCAAAGTCTGTACATTGATGGAAAGTGTGTAGGAATGTACTGTCACTCCAAAACCAAAGCTTCTCTCATTCTGTATGCTTTAAGTAAAGAATTTGGAAACTGCATCACAAATTAGCCTAGAGAATTGCAAGGAATAGGGGAACTGTTGCCTACTGTGCTTTAGGGCTGAGTTCAGGCCCACACACAACCTCTACGGGTGAAGTTCAGAAACCCTGACACCCACAATAGCCATGCAATTTCCTCTGGTCCAGAACTGATGAGAATTTTTTAAGTTCAGAAATAATGATTATGATCACTGCTCATTATGGTCAAGTGTGAATAATGCTGCTTATCATAAATAGCAACCTAGTCATAGTATTTTGGCTATTATGTATGTGGAAATTATTTCAAACAGGCCTATGTTGCAACTGGTTTTGAAACTGAGCAATTTTGGCAATGTCATCTTCCAAATATCCCCTATTCTAAATTTAAACCCAAACATGGTAATGGTTTTCTTATGGTTAGATTACAGGAGTGATGAAGTTTTAAAATAGTAGAGATAGATCAAATACTTTGGATTAAATAAGAAACATTGCCCATGGAACTGAGTGTTTTTCTACATCTAAAGAAGTTTCATTTTTTTGGCTTCATATTGATCTTTGGTGAGCAAGCAAGCAGAATACCATTTGTTATTCCTTTCTGACCTGCACACTGGAAACTTTGCAAGCAGTTAAAAACAAGGTAGCCCCATCACATGCTGGGTTAGGATGTGCCATGCCTGTTTTAGAGATATTGCCTTCCATATTGCTTTTAACCATTATCCAAATTGTAGCTCATTGCTAAATAGTACAGGGCACTATTCTGACACTTTTTAATTCTTTCATGTTCTGGTTTATTTTCCTTAACTCACCTACTTTTGATTTAGCTGCTTCTATGACACATTAGTGGAAATAGGTTTACCTCACATTTTATTTAGGGCAGTGACTCTCAGCTCATACTTGGAGTACTATTGCTAAGGAGGAGAATTCATTCTGTAATGAGTTCAGTGGGCTTCCAAATTCACTCTGTTGCAGAGAAAGACAGATGAGCAGCAGTAATGTGCAATAAATATAAGGAGGATTTAGCTATTATTCTCTTTTATGGCTTTTTGTTGTTCTGACACCAGGTTTGGGCAGAGACAATTACAGCAGGTGGGGAAAAAAAATACAGATTGAAAATACCCAGAATGCAGTTGTTTAGCAAAGCTCCAAAGGGTACGGTCTTCCAGCCTTTCCCAAATGCAAATTTTGCATTTATTGTTCTTTCAAAAAATAATTTAGTAGCTTAAAGATCAAAAAATACAACAAAAATATTTTTTCTTGTAGAAGAAATTAGACAAGTTTTTTCTGGAATTAAGAGACATTGTGTTTTATCAGAAAGTAGCTAGTCACAAAGGGAAATAAAAGAGTCAGAAATGAGCTGGCTTTGTTGTCATTTTGAGACTTTAAACCAAACCATACAATTTTCTAGAGTAAAAGCTTTGACTAAACCATAAAACCAGAGCTTAATGAAGGAATTAGCTACCCTGAGGTTATATAGCATAGATTGAAATAATGTTATTTAAGGTCTTTGAATTCAGTCATCTGACTGTAAATGAAAATAATTCTTTTAATAATGTACATATGCAACTGTATTTCCAAGCCTTAATGGTTTGTCAGCATCATATATGGTAATCTGTGAATTTCCACTGACTGGCTGTGTTTTGGCTTCTTGTCCTTTGTTGTACATTTCAGATGCTGCTTATTTGGCATGATGTCAGAGCTGCTATTACTCTTGTTTGAACTCCTCATCACAATTCCTTTAAGCACTTTGGATTGCATTTGGCAAGGTCCAACATGTGGCCTACAGTCATTCTGAAAATTGTGCACTTTCTCCTTTCTTAAGCAAAAGACAATTCATGTTCTTGTTTTGAAGCACAGTATGGAGTAGCTCTTCTGTCATTTGCCATGAGTGGACTGTATATTGCCTTGTGTTTTGGTGAACTGATTTATGGGTGACTTTCAAGATGAAGCCACAGAAAGCAGGGCACTCATATTGAAGGCTTCTTTCTGATTTAGCAACCAGTGTTTAGGAGACAGGATTGATGTAGCAATTATAAATCTAAGCAGGTTTTTCACAGTTTACCTCTTGTGGCATGTGGGTAGCCTGCCAACATGGACTGATAGATCTGGTGGGAGGTTAATCTGCCTGAGTACGCAGTGTTTACATTTCACAAGTCCCTGTCTTTGCCACTGCATTTGTTGTTCCTTGGATCAGCCCAGGGATCTCCGAGGAAATACTAGCAAAACCAGTGAAGCATTAACAGAACTATTAAAAGAAGCAGTTCTACAGTTTTCAGTAGCAGCCACAGCACTTACCTTTAACGTGGTCATAGAACAAATACAATTTTAAATTTTTATATTTATTGTAGTACTCCGTCAACCTTCCCGCTTCTCCATGGTCAGTTTTATCTTTATTATTTGCTTAGCTGATTGGCTTATAACAGTGAAAAATTGCACACACAGCCAAGAGCGAACTTGCATCGTAAATTGTAAGAGATGGTGGTTGTGGCTGAGCAGGCCAGCAGTTACGTGGCAGCTTACATGCCTTGTGCTGCTAAGCTAACTTGGTTGCTTTGGTCCTGACTTTGAGCTGAGGAAAGAGAGAGCTGCTTCTCATGTCTAAATTGGCCAATCCTAATGCATTGAAACAAGTGCAGTTAGAGACAAGTTCTGTAGAGATCTGCTGTCTAAACTGCAAACTCCTCAACTTGAACCACCACTTTTTATTTTTGCATATTACTTTAACATCCCAGCCACATTTATGTACATCCCTACTTTTACCTTAGACTAAAGCTTCTTTCAGTTTAAGCAGTTGCTGTCTACTAGTGGAGATAGCCTGTTACCCAGACTCATGTTAGTTGGGTTGCTACATGGGAGAGGAGAGGATGGAAGTGGGAAGGGAGATGGGGAAGGTGTGGTGAAAAATACATGAAGTATTGATATTTGAGCTTTGGTAATTTTCCTTTTAATTGAATAGTTCATTTGACGAACTTCCTTTCTTATTTGTGGCTGTGTAAAATCTCTGTTCAGTGCCCCCAGTGGTAACATTCATGCTTTAGCTTCAGCATCTGCAATTATCAGGAGGCACATATGCTGCTCCAGCAACAGGGATTCTTCCTGCTGTGATGTGGGATGCAGTGATTCAGTAGGGAAATTGATGCAGCTGCATCATAGAATCATAGAACTGTTTGTGCTGAAAGAGACCTTAAGGATCATCTAGTTGGAATATCACAGTGTGGCAGCCTGCTGTACCTGGTCATTGAACTGCCCACTTCATTCCAGTGCAAATAGTGTTTGGTCCTCTTTGCAAATTGGATTTTGCACACTGTAGAGATTGAATGGTGTGTACACAGTATGTAAGTCCGACACCAGGCAGTGGGAACATTCCCACCTCTGATCTGCAGGGACCTGCATGATCTTCGTGTTACAGGAGAGTATCAAGTCAAACCCACAGCTGTCAGTGAGGCTTTGCGCTGTTCTGGTAATCTTAGGCTGCTGGACTTAAAATAAATGCAACTGTGCTTATTACTTTTTTCCCTGTAGTTTTGCTAGTAGGTCTAATCCAAGTAAATGCTTTCTCTCTCTTTCAGTTTCTAGGGTGCTAAAATCTGTGTGCTGTACTGGAGAAAGATTGTGGGGGGTTGTTAAAAGCTTGTAATGCATTTTTAGATTATTGCCTGGAAGATGCAAAGGCAGTGGAAAATATTTTGGCAATTGTTTTACCAGGAGAGCAGAAGAAGCAGGTGAAGAGATCTGTATGTGTGGCTGAGCATATACGTCTCTGGACTGAGTCAAGCGCATGGTCCATCTGCCCCAGGCTGTCATCTTTATCATTAGTCACCACAAATTGCCTAAGATAAAAATGAAAGAAACCTTGAGGAAATTGCTGAGTTCTTCAGGGAGATTGTTTTCTGCTGTTCTTCACCTGAAGATCGAGATCTTTTGCTGAGTTTCAGTTTTAAATCCTTGATACAACAACCTTGATATACATCCTCATTCTGCGGTAGGTCTTATGTCATTGTTTTCACCCTGCCAAGACCCTGTCTTCTGTGGCAGTGTGCTCACCAGGAGCCCAGCAATAAGCAAAACAGGAGCTGTGGACTAATGATGAGTACTGTGAGACTTTGGCCTGCCTTCTAAATCTGTGTCTTAAGTGCTGCTATTTAGCTAAAGATCTTCCCTTGCAGAGGTCACTGTGCTTTTTTTTATAGGCTTTGCTCATGTCTTACCTGAATTTCTTAGACTGCAATTAATGAACTGGTTTGAGACCATCTTAAGAACCTGAACTTATACAAGTCCATGGGATCTGATGAAACCCATCTGCAGGTCCTGAAGGAGCTGCAAATGAAGTTCCTAAGCCACTGTCCATCATATCTGAAAAATCATGGCAGTCAGGTGAAGTTCCCAATGACTGGAAAAAGAGAAATATAACCCCCATTTTCAAGAAGGGGAAAATGGATGAGCTGGGGAACTATAGAGCAGTCAGCCTCACCTCTGTGCTTGGTGAAATCCTGGAGCAGATTCTCTTGGAAGGCATGCTGAAGCACATGAAAAACAAGAAGGTGGTTGGTGACAGCCAGCATGGCTTCACTAAGGGGAAATCCTGCCTGAACAATTTGGTGGTCTTCTA
Source organism: Bolborhynchus lineola (assembly GCA_025448015.1). NCBI lineage: Eukaryota > Metazoa > Chordata > Aves > Psittaciformes > Psittacidae > Bolborhynchus > Bolborhynchus lineola. The sequence continues at coordinate 29,962 of JAOEHX010043096.1, forward strand.
TGATGGGGTTATAGAACTGATGGACAGGGGTAGAGCAGTTGATGTCATCTACTTGGACTTGTACAAAGCATCTGATACTGTCCCACACAACACCCTTGTCTCTAAGTTGGAGAGACATGAATTTGATAGATGAACCACTCGATGGATAAAGAACTGGCTGGATAGCCCTATGCAAAGAATTATGTTCAATGGCTTAATGTCCAGCTGGAGACCAGTAACGAGTAGTGTCCCTCAGGAATTGGTATTGGGGTCGGTCTTGTTCAACCTGACTTTTTCTTGACACAAACTGATCCTATGTAGTAGTTCTATGAGCTATACAATTAGCTTGACTTCTGCTTTTTTACTTCAAGTTATTGCATCTTCCTACTTATCTTACTCTTTGGTCAGTGTATGCATTTGCCATAATTTGTATGGCAGTATCTTTGGGTCAAGCACTGGTATCTTTGTTGCTTACTGGTTTTGTGCTGACACTTCACTGCATTTGACCAGCTGCTGCCCCTTGCTATTGATTGATGTTTCTGACAGAGAACTGGTAAGTAATCTGTGCTCATTCTGCCTTCCTGGTGGGTTGACTTTGGCTAGACACCAGGTGCCTACCAAAGCCACTCTATCACTCCCCTTCCTCAGCTAGACAGGGGAAAGAAAATATAACGAGAGATAGGGAAAGATCACTCACTAATTACTGTTACAGGGAAACCCAGACTCAACTTGAGGAAATCAGTTTATTACCAACCAAATCAGAGTAGGATAATAAGAAATAAACCAGGGAACCTGCTTCATCAGGGACTCTTCTCTCTGTATGAGTCCACGGGTCCTGTAGGAGCCTGCTCCAGCATGGGTTTCCCATGGGGTCACAGCCTCCTTTGGGCATCACCTACTCAGTGAGGATACTCCATAGGCTGCAGGTGGATATCTGTTCCACCAGTAACCATGAGCTTCAGAGGAACAGCCTGCCTCACCATTATCTTTACCACAGGCTGCAGGAGAATCTTTGTTCTGGTGCCTGGGGCACCTCCTTGCCTCCTTCTTCACCGCCTTTGGTGTCTACAAAGTTGTTTCTCTTGCATGTTCTCACTCTTCTCTCTCGATCCTGCACAGTGGCATTTCCCCCTTCTTAAATATGTTATCCCAGTGGCACTACTGCTGTAGCTGGTGGCCATGGCCCTGGCCTTGGCCAGTTTCAGGGTGTTGTGGAGCCAGCTGGCATTGCCTCTATCAGACATAGAGGAGATTCTAGTAGCTTCTTGTAGAAGCCACCCGTGTAGACCCCGCTGTGACCAAAACCTTGCCATACAAATCTAATTTGGGCTTTGGTAAAAGGAAATATAAAGAGATGCCTTCATCTGTCACTCTTTTCTGCTGTAGGTCTTAGGGAGCAGACAGCTGCAGAGGGGAGCTCCTTGCTCTGGTGTGAATGTTCAAGGGTGCCAACAGGGAAAGCAGCAACGGGAGGTTGACTTGCAACTCATCAGGTTCTAAATGAAAGTGTTTTTATAACTGCATTTTGTTCTTCTTTGAAGTCCTCCTTTCTTGCCAGCCACCACACTGTGATTAAAATCCCAGGGAAGACAAAGGAGTTGCTCTTTTAAAGCAGGCCTCTCCCTACCAGTGTGTCTTCAGTGTGCATTGGCTCCATCTGAACCAAGCATCCAATGGGGGTTTCAGTCCCCTTGGCAGCCCCTCTTGTAGTCTTCTCTGCATTCATTTCACATACAGCTTCCAGAGAGATTACAATGTTTGCTCTTGTGTATCTGAGTCTCGCTGATTACTGGCTGTTCCCCCCACATAATCTTCCCTGTCATGGTCCTTATACTCTGCCGCACTTAGATGTTATGTGGAGAAATCTAAGTGATAAAGGCAAGCTTTACATGCAAAGGTGGTTCCCAAACCAGTGAACGCTAATATGTAAAAAGTATAGCACCTTGCTCAAATAGGGTTGACCACACTGCTCTGCCAACTCTGAGGAGTTTCCCGCTGTGGTATGGGGTAGTTTCAAAATGACTTAGATTTGAATTGACATTGGAGTTGCAGTGAAGTCTGTTTTCTGTTTTCTTCAATTCACCGCTTATTTGGTTACATCCCCCTCGTGTCTATGTCGTCCTAGGTCTCTTGGCAAATGCTGCCTTTGGGGAAGAGGGGGAAATGGCCACTGCTGGTGATTGCGCAAGGGTTTTGGTGAATCGCCATGGGCACTTGATGCTTGGTCTCCCCCCTTTTCTCTTGTGCAGACCTGTTAGAGAGGGATGGTGAGGCTGCCAGGATGAATGGGAACTGACCCCATATCTGATGAGTGAATAACTGCTGGTAACATCTTCTCTCTTCAAGTCAATGCAGTAAACAGGTTTAGTCTGGTTTATTTAGTATCTAAGGGTGTATTTCAGTTGAGTTGTTTTACTTGAATTTAATGCTTCTAGGTCATGGTTACAGACAAACAGCTGTGACCTGGGCAAAGCAAAGCTCTGCAGTAAGAAATAATATGTCAGATCAGTTTGTCTTTATTGTGTGAGAAAGGAGACTTCTTTATTCCAAGATCCTCATATTTCGAAGTATACTGCTCACCTGTGGATGAAGCAAATATTTCTGCAATTAAATTCTAAATGTGTTTTAGAGTAAAACCTGAAATATCTTAACCCAAACTTTATTCTAAAATAAGTCTGGAGCAAAGTTTTAAGTTCAGCACTTCCTTCTTGGTTGTCGATGTGATTTTGAAGTTGGTAGTAGAGGACTAAAGTCAGAATTGAAGAAAAAGTGGAGGCTTTAATTTGCACATCTTCCTTTATGCAAGCTCTTTTCCTTTGCAGAACTTCTGCATGCTATCTTTGGGTGTGAGTTTTAGACCTAAATATTGGAAAGCCCAAGGTACTCTTAAGAGCACAAGATAAGCAGAGAAGTACTTGCATAGATCTCAGGGCTCTCCTCTGGTGTCCCATAACAGTTGTTTTCTACAGCTGTAGCCAATGGCCTGAGGCAAAAAGCTTTTGGATCTCAATGCTTGAATTATCATGGGTAGTCTGGCCATATCAGCTTTTGAATTATCTTGAAGGCCAGCTCCCAAAGGGCTTTCACATCATCAGGGTCAAAGGAAACCACAGGGGGTGTGGTACAGAATGAACCCATCTTGGAAAAATAAACCTAACAGCCTAAAAATGTGTTAAATTGATACCACTTGTAAATATTTGTTACTAAGGTGGCCTACTGGAGTGATTGAGCTGGTCTGGAGTCAAGCACTGGAAAACTGTCCAAGTCAGAGCATTATGCTTTTTTAAGATTAATGCTGGCAATCTGTCTCCTACCATTTTCATAAATAAGGAACTACTGTCACAACCTGCAGATATGTTTCTAAATGTAGAAGAGAGCAAATATGTATACACTAGGGGAGAGGCAGGGAGAAAGCCTTGAATTATCCTGCAGAATACTTAATTCAACTGCCAGGTTCAGTCAGTATGAAACTAACCTTTCTGTAAGCACCTTCATTCAGTGGCTACTTTAGCTTAAGGTAGCAGTCATATTTGCAAGTATTTTAGCACAGTCATATATGCTGGTCCCAGACTCTTGGAGGGAGGGAGGAATGTTGTGCAGGATGATGGACTTATGGCTTGTTTATGGGAAATAGTCATGCTGGCTCTTTATCTACCAGGCCTAATGCTCTGTGAACAAACCACGGTTAGGAGATAGTCCTGCTCAGGACTCACATTCTGTTAGCAGGCAGTGAGTCTGTGTGGGGTCCTGGCCAGAGCCCTCAGATCCTGTGGGATAGAAATAATAAGCAGAGTTGAAGCTGAGATCATCATCAAGAAGTGAAGGATCAACAAATACTGCCCCATTGGTGCATCTCTAAATCTGTGGCAAGAGAGTGCAAGAAGGGCACTCTCTGTTGTCATAGAGCAAACAAGAATAAAAAGGTCAGAGTGAGGTATTACTGCTTTCCCTATTTCAGTAAGGTGGAAGGAGTGCATGTGGCAGAAGAGTGGGTCTTGTGGATCTACTAAGCTCTTTGGCACAATTCTTAGTCTGTAGGACTTCAGCTTTTGCTGTTGATGTGTACTCAGTGATGTGTGCCTGGTGCTGGCCAAGTGCTAGCATCATGTGAATACAAGGCTTCTGAATGATGCTAGGTTTTCTGACAGTTGATATTCATGCATATTTTTTCCAATTTGCTTCCAGTAAGTCTTTTTTCCTCAACTAATAGGTGGTACAAGTTGACAGAGGATGTCCTCTGCATGCCCCCATGAATAGCAGTACAAAAAGGTCTGGCTGAAAAAGCCAAAGCAGTGCTTGCTCTGGTCATATTGGTGTGGCTGCGCTGGGAATGGAGCAGGCAGCCCTTCAGAGACTACCCAGCTGCAGCCTCAGCCAAGCCAGATGCAGAGAGAGTCTGAAAGGGTGGGACAGCTGTCTGAACCACACCCTGAGGCTCAGCGATGTACTGCGGGCCCTAAAACGCTCCTCTGCCTGTTGGTTACGGATGTGATTTGTACTTTCCCACTAGAGGGCAGTTTTACCATGCATGCATTTTCATACGCTGCTAATGTTGCTCAAAGGAGTCTTTCTTTAAGACCAACAGAAATTCAGATGAAAGTCATCATCAGCATTTATTTAAATTTATATAAGTACCCATATGAATGATAAAACCATTTATATGGCTGTACACTACTCAATATAAACCAGGTATTTAGGGGCAATTTTTTAAGTGTGCCATGGGTCTTTGAGAACAAGCATGCAGCAGATATGTCACAGTCTCATGGAAATGAGTGTGGCATGGACGTGGGTTCTGCACTGAAGGCAGGCACAACAACTCCTGGGTGCTTCTGCTGAAAAAAAGCAGAGTTATAATAGATTTGTATCATGGAAGTTCAACGTAGTAGTCAGATTTTGATTTCTTAATATATTCTGAAGCTTTACAGAGAAAACCAAAAGGATGCCCAAAGAGCCTAATTCTTGATGGAAAAGACAAGTGCTACTAATTAGGATGTTAGCTGTCTGTCCTGGGTTCGGCAGTAGCAGTCGTTTTTCTCCTTCTTGGTTGTTGGTGCAGAGCTGTGTTTCTTTTTTTTTTTTTTTTTTTTTCTTGACTTTCGGCCTGGGAGCAGTTTTGATAACACCGATGTTTTGGTTACTGCTTAGAATGTTTTGGTCTGGCCAAGGACTTTCTGAGCCTCATGCTCTGCCAGGGAGGAGGGG
>JAOEHX010043098.1:0-24627 GCA_025448015.1 Bolborhynchus lineola
TAGTGGTTTGTGTTATACCTTAGTTACTAAACTGTTCTTATCTCAACCTGTGGGAGTTGCATTCTTCCGATTCTCCATGCAGCAAACTGCGTGGCTGATTTACGGCTTAAACCACGACAACAGCATACAGGGCAGTTGTTGAAAATCTCTGCCTTCAGATTCAGTTATTCTCAGACACTGACTTTCATGAGGATACTTGAGCTTTTAAATGGCTTTCTAGACCACAACCTGTTCCGTCCATTTGCTTGTCTTAGGCCACCCCTATAGCAGCTCCACTCCACTCCCCCTGACCGCCCCACGTCAGTCAGTCACAGGAATGCAGTTGTTCATTTACAGTGCAGGAGAGGGAAAATATTGAGTACACCCTCATCCTACTTCAGATATATCTCCAAAATGGCAAATAACATAACCAGAACAGACACCCACACTCATGAAGGTGCTAGTGCCGGCACATCACACAGCGGCAGTGGTGAAGGCCTACCTTAGGGCTAATGCCTTCTCTTGAGATCATTCCCCAAAAATCCCATTGCCCTGTTCCCACCTACTCGTCTCTACTTCCAAGTTGGCCTTTATACAGTGATAAGAACAAACCCAGGACCACAGAAAAAGACACCAGATACATAGAAAGTGCTAGCACACTACATTCAATGATGAACAACACTGTATGCACACAGGAAGCAGTACTTTACAGCACACGTGTATATACAAATGGTGTCTGGAGAGGACATGCTTGTTACCAGCTTCACCTACACCTACAACACTATGTGTTTTAACTTATTTTGATTCACAGGGTTTGTTAGTTTTCAAGCCTGTCTAGACTTTCAGAGTCAGTGATCTGTCACCCCCTCCCACCCTTATGTACACACAGGCACAAATGAGTGTGTTTTAGTCATCTTGTCATACAGATTTTCAATGATACCTTTTATAACACTGTGCTATGTTTCTGCCTAAGAATGGGACAAATATACTGAAGTCAAGATTTAGAAGCCTTTGGTAGGGCTGTGCCAACTCGCATCAGGTCAGGAGATGATCTTCAGCGTTAAGAAACAAAAAAACAGCTGATCTTGCACAAATATTTTGGCAGAAATAAATGGGAAGGAATCTGAACCACTACAAGCACTCAGGTGATAGCAAGACTCAATAATCAAATTATTACCCTGCTTATAATTGCAGTTCCCAGTATACAGGAATTGCAACCCGCTTCCTGGCTTCTCCCCCTCCCCCTCGCCTTCCTTCAGAATCTTTCAGTGCTGCTCCCCATTTGTCATGTTGTACTTCCAGGCATGGAAAGAATAGGGAAGGAAGCTGAGGTGAAGGTGAGGGACTGGGAAATACAGCTGGGTGGCAAGAGGATGAAAAGATAAGAAAAATTAAGTGCTCCTAAAGCAGAGGTTCTTACAAGCGGGGGTTCTTGTAGTAAAGGGAGTCTCCTTACTGTCATCTAAAAAGTCTTCTTCCTCATCCTCCTTTCTCAGGCGCCTCTTGGTCTCCTCATCATAAATGAGGCCCAGCAGGTTGGCAGGGCTCTCACTCTCCGCATGGCACAGCTCGTTTAGGCGGACACCGATTGCCTGCAGACAAGGAGAAACAGAAAGCACAAACTGGTGAGAATTTCAGCCCAACCTTGGAGGTCAAGGGCTTAGCCCAGTGCAGGCTGTGGAGATGTTCCAGCCAGAACAGAATGTCCTGGCTTAAATTTCATTGTCTGTGAAGCACAGCAGAGAAGCTGATGATAAAAGATTAATTGCTACCAAACCCATCATTTATTCCCCCTCCTTCCTTTTACCTTTCTTTTTTTCAAACAGTGTCAAATTTCAGGATAAAAGATTTTTGCAGATTTGGTTAATTCCCAAAAAACTCCAACCCAAACCACCACATAATAGGCAGGAGGAGATGAGGTCGTTATTTTGTATGAATTTCTCCTACTTTTCTTTCTCCCCTTGAAATACATGTTCCACATTCTTGCTAAGTTTTTCCACTGGGAATGCGTGCCTTCTCTTTAAGAAACTACCCTCTGACTTAGGAATCTGGTAGCAGTCTCCGTTTCCTCCACAAAAGCACTGTGGGAAAGCCTGCTTCTGTCTTTAAAGGAAAGATTTCCTGCTGCACTTCCCCAAAATGAGCAAAAAATACGCTTACGAGAGCTGGAAGGTGTATGGGTAATGGTATAGAGGGGATCCATGTAAAGAACGCAGACAGATTCCCACTGGATACTGCTACATTCTCCAGAAAGGCATTGATCATTTAGTCGTGGTTGATTGCCAGCATCATTATCAGCATGTAAATAGCCCTCATGGTACTGTCAGCAAAGCTACAGACAAGGGTGTGTTACCAAGAAGAACGCTTTCCTGACAAGACATTCCAGAGCTCTTAAGGATTTTCTTGATTTTCTTTGCTACAGGTAGGTGGAGAGAACACAGACAAGTATGTAAAACTATGTGAGAAAGGGAATGTGTTTAATTACAGAGCTTTTGTCAGCCCTTGCCATTTGCCTTCTTTGTTTTGGGGCAGCTTCAGAGAAAAGACACTGAATAGCATTTCTGGATCTTCTACAAGTCAGAACTGATGGTCATGCCAGCACTGTATAGTTTTCCTGTCTCAGCTGAAGTGACGCAGTAATACATGAACAGTCACTCGTTACAATTGTCCTTCCTCACTACTAAGCAGTTCCTGTGAAATCCAGCACAACAAAGAAGAGGGTAGACTTTGCTACACACACAGAATAAGGTGCTATTGGTATGGCTTGCAAGCTGATCCAAATAACTGCCAATCTCAACTGCCCGTGAGCCTGCACATTGCTGAATACAAGCTCCACACCTCAATTTTTTTTTACCCTTTCATGTTTCAGACATTTAAAGGAAGAAATGTTCTGCATGCCCCTCCACAAAGCAGCAATTTATCACATATTATTTATGCTGTGTAGTCCATCCTAATATTAAAGCAATCATACCTAATCCCACACCTTTCTACCTAATGAGGTCTGAATTCCTATTGTGTTATTTCCCAGCAGACAGCATGCCACACTTTAAAGCAAAATGTCTCTTAAAAGAAACAGCTAAAGGAAGTGACTGACTAACCTGATCAGGATGGATTTAACACTGTATTATTTCAAATGATAGCATAACAAATGAGATCGTTTGATTCGATAGGCTTACCACTATCATGGGCAGTCCAAATCCTACCTCATGTGGAAGGGGTTTACTGCTGTTAGTCTCTGATGGATGTTAGGGAGGCTGAATTAAAGGAGTTATGTGGGCAGAAAAGGTTTTACATTAATTCTCAGTCTCACTAAACTTCAATAATAGCACTGTATCACAGTAAGAGAGCAATGACAGAGAAGCACGGATTCAAAATTAGCACAGATTTCCAGTCTTATTTACTGAAAACCAAACCAAACCAAACCTGAACAAGGCCTCAGTGCATTTTCTCTTCTCTTTGTCCAAGAATCTTCCTTCCAGAGTGCAGCTCTGCTGCCACCAAGCAGAAAAGATGGTGTGTTCTAGTGCTGACAAGCATCTGGTAGCATGGAGGCAGAGACGGGCTGCGCAAGGAAGCTCATCTGCTTGGCACTGAAGCTGCTTAGGAGCTATGTGAGTGCACAGCCCCTCATGCTGACAGTGCAACAGTGAAATGAGGAGGTTAATACACAGAAACAGCAAGATGTTCCACAGCAGGTCCCTGTATTACAGCAACAGAAAGCTGTTTCTCCTCATGGTTCAGCTTATCTGGTTGGAACCTGGTCAGTACCAACAAAAGCAGCTGCCTGAGACGCATAGCTTTCAGGGTCTCCCAAGCCCTACAGGTTCACCTGAAACAGGTTCTGGGAAGAAAAGCAGTGCCAGAGGACCAGCCTTGCCCAGCAATTAACATGAAGTACATAAAGGAACTGCACCTCAGCAGTGCTAGGTGCAGATCAATTCTGAAGCATGAGTCTGTCTGGGGGCCAGTGATGCTGTGGGTAACAATGTTGTCCTAGCCTCTAGTGAGAAGAAACAGAAATATTACTGAGCAGCAGGACACCTTGCAGTAAAGAAAGAAGAAATTTGCACTGCAAAGACAACTCTCTTGTCTTCTCCTGCCTTAAAGTAAAAGTAAAGCTTTTCCTTTCTGGGATGTTTCTAAGCAGCTGGCAAACACACACAATTTCTAGCTTCAAGAATGAATCCAGATAAATCTTATGATGCCATTAAAGTTAAGGGTGAAAAGAATGATGCTATGTTGCCTGCCATAACATGTAAGCTCGCATGATGCAGAAGTACTTTAACATTTTGAAAACACAGCCTTCCTGGACATTTTCCAGCATGGACTGTTTCAGTTTGTAAAACCGGCAACTGAGGGAGAATCTAACTGGTTTCTAATAGTTACTTGCTTGCTTGCTCCCATTTTTGTCATAGTATGAAAAAGAGAAATGTCTAGAAGTATAAAGTCTGCAAACAGCAATGAATAGCACTGACTATCAGCAGTGTATGCAAAAATACTAGGACTGTGTAACTCTATGTTCCCCACTTGGTTTCCACAAAGGTTTTAGGCTAAGGTGGTGACTTCATGGAATACAGAAGCAAATGCATTCACACTATGTACTTTTTCAAGGATCTTTGGTATTTGTGCTGTTACAGTCACCTGTGTTTGAGACATAACAGAGAGTGGGGTGCCCAGGTAGCATTTCTTAAGTTAGATTCAGAAATGGAAGGAGGAGAGCTGCCAAAAGACAAAGCTTATTAGCTTGGGTCCTCACACCCAAATTATACTCTTCTCCTGGGATGTGGGCCTATACAATATGCTCCATTGAGATATATGCATTGGTTTAATGTAGGAGAATAAGGGTCAGTTAGGCTTTTTTTGGCATGGCTTATGTAAATACTCCAAGACTGTGGAATATGCGGTTTTCATATTCCCCCAAGCCTTGGATTTTATGTCTATTTGGTTTTTAACCTGATCACAATGCTCACGGTAAAAATCTTTCACTTTGTGAAAAGAGGTGAGAAGCGCAAAGCTCACTTCCAGAGAGACATGTGTAACAGGCACCACAGATGCCAAAGTAACTCCTGCCACTGTTCTGCGAAGTGATTGCAGCGAGTGTCAGACCTTCTGCAGGTACACCTTAGAAAGTCCCAAAGACACTGACAGCACCAGACATGGCAACTGCTTAGTTCATGGATGGAAAGTGATTGCAATCAAATAAAACTTGAAGGAGCTAAGCTCAAGGCAGTTCTTTAGATGACATGTAGTAGCCCTGTAGAATTCCTTGCCAAAGAATGTGCTAACAGTTGGTATGGGTGCAAAGAGACTGAATAAGTTCATCAAAGAGAAATCCATTACTAAATATACAGCGCCACATCTAGCTCCAAACAGCCCTGGGCTAAAAATACTTGGAAGCTCGAAAAAAGCAAATAGTATCACATGCCTTGCTCTTAGTCTTCCAAGGCATTTGCATGTGATAAGTACTGGAAATAGGAGAGATGACCAAATACATCATCTGAGGGAATCCTCAGGGGGAGGGGACACTGCTACCTCCTAACAAAGTCTCTTTCGATTAGGAGAAGAGCTGACCCTGGCGGGCTGTGAAGTGCAAGTTGGAAGTGAAATTTACTATTCCTCAGATTACTGGAGGTGAAATTCTGTACAACATCCAGTTACCTTTGCATTTTGGCATAGTTCTTAACATAAGTAAAAGAGAAACAAGCACTTACATCTCCCCACTGGTAGAAGAGCTTAGCTGCATTCCACTGCAGCTTCTGATTCCTTTTGTTGCCCACAATAGGAGAACGTCCACGGGACAGACCTTTCTTAGTAATGTTCACATGGTGGCCCTTCATCCACTCGGGCCAGTTCCCACGATTGCAGCGGTGAACAAAGCGCGCACACTCCAGGAACAGGGCTGCTCTTGCCACTACGGGAGCCTCCTGAAACGTTTGCAAAAATCACCTTAAATACAAACATATTAGAGGATTTTGTGCTTTAATCAACTACTTTGCAAGCTTGCCATGGAGTCACATGGACTGAGCAAACCTGAAACCAGAATCTCTGCCGTAGGTCTCACCTCTTGAGCTAGTGAAACCGAAGCTCAGTGAACAGTTATACTCAGTCCAACCACTAGAAGGGCAGAGAGAGCCACATTATAAACCTGGTAATAACAGCCCCCTGTAATGCTTTCTTTTAGAAACCATGTAACTGTCAAAAGCAGAATCGTGCATCTGACACTCTTACTGAAGGAATGAGGCAAGTTTTCTTTTCACCTTTGCTAGTGAGGCTGCAAATATTCCAAGTGCAGACGGCAGCATGGCTACATGAATACTAGGGTTTGTCTTGTTAAGTTCTCCTTGCACATTTTTGGGGGTGGAAGCATGAATGGATGCTTGCTGAAACTAGAAAGAGAGCTATTTTGCACTTAAAACAAGTAGATATGGAGACTGAAGTCCATTACTGGCTAAGTTGATGAAATTTTGGTGGCTTAACTTCAATGGCCTTAGCAAGCATCAGACAATTTCATAGTGAAATAGCATCAGGCAGTTGTGTTCTGAAGTGGTTGACTATTTTTCAGAGGAAAATCCTCCTGTCCCCAGCCTGGAAAAGCTCCTTTCTTTAATGGAAGAAATTATATTCAGTGCTTCTTAGTTTGTATTAAATCATCCAGCAAGATCCATGTTAGACCAAAAAAGAATGCTTTTGAAACTCTCAAAGGTGTTCAGAAATGGGTGCTGTAATTAGTTTCCAAACGGTAGCTTACGCTCAGAAAGGAGCTTTCTTCCCAGCAGTCTACAACTGTGCACAAATAGCATCTTTACAGACATCAAAAGTGTCTAAAAGAAAATGGTTCTCCTCATTTCCATTCAATTTCCTCCCTCTCTTCCTACAGTTTTATAAGCAAAATCCCCTGTGGCCAGCATGTATCTCAAAGTACAGCACTGTCAATGATTTGCTTCAAAAGGCTCCCTAACAGGGGTTTCACAGAGCACAAGTATAGTCCACACATTCAGACGCTGACAACTTTAATGAGATAATTTAAACAGATCAACATCAACTTTTAAAGGAAGGTTCTTCATTTGTGGTCCATGAATAACAGGCAAGTCCTGAGACCATGGAACACAGCCTATGGAATATTACTAAATAGTGCCTCCAATCAGTGCTTTAATCAAAAGTTGAAACCAGGATGTTTCGGACCAATGTTCCAGAAGTTTGGGAATTGACTGAAGGAATTCTGTGCTGCAGCTAAACTCACAGCCAGAAATTACTAACCACAGGACTGAGAAAAAGTCAAGTCTTTAAGAGGACATTAAAAAATTAAACATAAAAAAATAATGTTTTGGCCACATTGACATGAAAATATTCATTAACTGCTTCCTGACATGATACCCTGTTGCAGTTTTTTGCTCCTATTTTATTCAAACACTGGAAGAAAATAGCAATCTTTCAGCAATTCTCTTGAATAAAAATATTAAAGCTGGCCCAGTGTTCTGATGAGGAAGGTACAAATCTGAAGCCAGACATTCAATGACAATCGTAAACAAAACTAAATTCTAGCATCTGGAAACACCATTACAAATCATTTGTTGCTCATGTGCAATATGCAACACAGAAGAGTTGAGGATTTTATCCTTCTAGTCTCATGGAGTAAAACTTCAACCACACATGAAGCCCTGACCTTTATTCTCCTGCTCTTTTAATTCATCACTGGTAAAGCCACGATGTCTTAGCACATAGGAATCTTGGAAAGATGTATTGTAAACATTATGGAAGCACTCAACTAAAGGAGGATATTTAGGATGGGGGGGAAAGGGAGGCATAGAAGTTTCAAATTAAAATTCACTGAAGACATCCTGCATGAAGGAGGAGGCACAAGCTCCCTGGGATTGCTTACCTGAGGCTCAGAGAAACCTGAAGCAGCAGCAAGAGAAAGATGATGATGTGATAGAATGGACAGGGATGGATTCACACCACAGAGAAACACATCACAAATGGAGAGAAATGAATCAGGCAGGAGATGCATAGCTGAAAAGAACACAAATTACCACGGTCACTGTCAACAGTTAACACAGCAGCAATACTCTCACAAGCCTGCCTGTGCCTTGGAAACTACTCACAAGTCCACTTTAAACTCCAGACCTACTATATCGTTTTGCCTTTTGAAAAGTGTTCTTGTACTGCATAAATTAACATCAATAAGAATCCACCATTTTCTTAACAAAATTCCAAGTAGTCCCATTGGAGCTTTCCAACAGATAACCTGGTCCATACTAACAACAGCAAAAGCAAAAACCTGGCTGGTTATTAACCAGTGTCCTTGAGGACTGCCTCAAAAGCATTAGTTCAAATCTCTCTGATTATATCTAAAAATAGTGAGGTACAATCCATGACACAGCTCCTTGTTCCTATTCCCAGCCATCTACTCTGGAGACCTGTTTGGAGCAATCTTTGATTTCCTTCCAGATCATATGCCCTCTGATGGATAAATACTTCTGCTATGGAAACAGGGACATGGGAATACCAGAGGCCACCTAAGACCCCAGCTGATGTGGAGTCATGACGCTGGCAAATGTTCTTGCAGTTTGGACTTTGCTTCTGCTGTTCCAGTACTTAGTAGGTCCTCTCAAACTCTATCCTGCCATAAAGCAGTGCCACTATGGCATTTCAACAAGGGTAACAGATTTGCATGTTTGAACAGATCAGCTCATGCATCTTACTGGAGAAATGTAATGGTGATAGATGCCACACTGCTGAACTGGCCAAAGGAAAGCTTGTATTTCTCCATGGGAATCATTTACACTGGTCCTATTAGGATACTTTATCTAACGTCTTTATACAACGGCAGTTTATCAGAACCCTCACAGAAACTTGACCACAGACTGAAATATCCTACTACTTGCCTTTCAACCTCCACCATTTCTTAAAAGAAAGAAAAAAAAACTAATTTCACTCTTGCCAAGTCTGGATTTAAGCTGGTGACCAAAGGATTAAACTGTCTGCAACTGAATGTCATCACTGAATGTCTGCAAAACCATAAATTGATTACAGTTTATAAAATTCAGTCAAGGATGGACACTGCTTCCAGGAATATATGTCAACTACAAAGTTACTGAACCTAAGGCAACACTGGGTTTAAAACAAATCATCACCTCTATCAGGATGCTTTTGTTTCACTGTTCTAGTTTCTTTAAATCACTGTGGCAAAGCTGTATAAACATCCAGGCTGATCAAAGCTCTTCAAATTGCTATATGAATGGAATTTCAAAAATCTGCCTGAAAAAGCAGGCTCGAAAAGTCTGTGACAGAACTGAAAGTGGAGCTGTTTGCCTTTCAGTTTTGAAAGGTTGCCATAACAACTAGGCTGGATAAAATTACTTAAGAAGCTTTTAATTTGCATCCAACCTGATTGAAACTGTGACTTCAAAAACCTGAAAACAGAAGTTAGAAAAGCAGAGTTTTCTGTTGGGTGTGCTCTATTGATATAAAATGTGAGAACTTTCCATAACAGTATACATTGCCATTAAGCAATACCGTGAGGTGACAAGCTGTCATCTTTTGATACCTGCAGTGCATGTCACTTCTTAACTTCCATAGATCTCCAACACTTTGTAGACAAAATGCCACCTGAGCAGAGTCTCCCAAGTCTGTAATTAGAACAAGGCTTCTTTCATCTCTACCTACAGACCTTTTAGAACTTCTGATACCAAAGCCTTCTGCATCGTTCAGCAGAAAAGAAACAGGGTCAAACTCCACTTTGTAAAAGCCAGCTCTGAAAGTCAGAACAGACATCTTCAAACGGTTCACTCTGACCAGTAGTTTTCAGCTGACTTCAGACACGGGCACTGAGTAAGTTGGTAGCTTAAACATTTGGCAAATTAAAAGACATTTACAGGCAATAGGGACATAATTACCACCCTCTGTTTTGTCATCTGATTTATTAGCACAGAGAGTAGTGCATCCCCAGAAAGATCTTACTGACATACTTGTCAGCAATGTGCTCCTTCCTGCCCATGTGCCTTACATTCCTTGTTTGTTTAGAATTCACGATGGGATGGCAGCCTGGCAGGCTTGAAGAATTAAGTTGTCTTTGTGCAGCACACCAGCAGGAGTAACTATCTCCCCCGCAGCAACCTTCCCAGCACACTTGCAACCATGACTTCTGACTGTGAGAGCATGAGACAGGCTTTCCTATCCGTCACTGATACCATAGCTCCCAGCCAGAAGGACAACAATAGAAGAATGGGAGCTAGTGAAGAAATCACCTGTCTACTGGAATATGGACAGGGACCAGTTCAAACAGTAGAGCTAGGTGTGGACTGATGGCAACAGAGACTTTGGGCCAGTATTAATGCAGACTTGCTTGAATCTGCAGCTTAAGGATGCAAGGGTAAGAAGAAGGTATAAAGGAGTAGTTCACATAGAGATGTAACACCCCTAGAACTAGGAAGCAGACAAGGCAGCACAGCTGCAGCCGTAGCACTAGCACAGTGGGACAGTCCATGAGCATCTCCAGCAGCAAGGAAAAAAGCTAAATATGAGCACAGATGGCACAGCAGAGGTGAGGTGGCAAGTGGGAAGACAAAGGGATAGAGAGCACATGGATGCTCTGAGAGCAGTGGCTTTCAATCTTTTTCAGTTTGCAGACATCCAAACACTTATGGAGGGAAGAGCACTGTGCAGAGAAGCTACTAATAATTGGCTTTTCATAGCTGTGTTTGTCACGTTCTTGTGCTTGTCACATAAGCACCTCAGAGAGCCCTGCTGGCCTATGAACCACAGGCTGAAGGCCACTGCTTGGAAATGACTGATAAAAATCCAGCAACTGCAAAGAAAAGGAGGGAGACAGGAGAGACAGTGCCAGGAAGAAGGGACTGAGTTGTGTCACTTCAGTGATTTGGATCTGCAAATTTGCAACATCTGCATTTAAAAGCATGCACACTCTGACATTTGATGTTTTCTCCACTTGTGGTGATTCAGTGTGCTATTTGTAACTCTGTCAGAACTCCTGAGTGGAATTCCTATGCCTCTCCAGATAGTTAGTCTTCAATCCTTATTCTTTACATTATTATTGACACTAGGACCAGAAGCAGAATGGCTGTGGGTAAAATTTGAAGTCTGACAATAAAAGCTTTTCATTGGCAATAATCTGGTTATGGGAAGCCATATAATAAAAAATAAATCAAATTTGCCTGCATACTCATCCAGTCACAGATGTTAAAACTCCAATAGCAACACCACCAGCTAGCGCTGCTGTGAGGCTTTACCTACTTTCTGTGTGGGCATGAGCAGCATTAGCGAATGACAATGGATCACCATGTATGCACGTGCTTCTCACTCAGCAGGTAAAAATACACCAATGAATGACTTACAAGATCCAGAGCAGCTGCCAAAATGGAGGCATCGGGGATAGTGCCTGGTTCACAGCAGTTCAGGAGAAACTGGAAGCGCTTCATACCTTGGCGGATTGCTCCCAGGTTCACAACATTCTTGGATTTTCCTCCTTCTTGGTTGGAGGTCAAGTGATCATCAAAGCTATGGCAACCTAAAGAGGCAGAGTACAGAGGGGATGCAGGGAGGGGTAGGGAGAAGGGAACACAGTCTCTCACCAAGAAAAAAAGTGGAACAAAAATCCTGATGAGTACAGCCTTGGCCTAAAGCCCTTCCTCACTTATGCACTACCTTGAAGATAACAGGGACATTTCGTAATATTCATGACTTCCATGAAAACAGGCCGAGAGCAAGCCTAATTCTGGGCTTGGTCATAGTGATGTCTGTCCAAAACAATTCCACCATACTCTGTGTGGAAGCCCAGGATCTACACCAAAATAGGCAAATCAGGATATGCCCTTCCTCCCCACCCTCCTCCCCACCTTACTTACTGTTTTTCCTGAACAATCGCCTACTTCTCTATTGCCTCTAAGTTTACCCTAAGGGGGAGCATGCATAAATCTTATCTGTCATCTATCAATTTAGCTATACATCATTTACTAGGATAGAAGAAAAGAGTAGCAAATATCGGCAATGTTCCATGTGCAAATCAAGTACTGTCCTTTTCTTAGGCATACATCTTCTGCAATTACCAGAATAGCCAAAGTGAGACTGGACTCAACTCTTAGGTATCATCATCATTTCAGCCTCTCTCCCTTGACGTGCACTCTTTGGGATGGAAAGCTCCCTGATAAGTATTCCTTTTGAAAATGAAGCTAGCATCTCACTCCAGGACTTCTTTCAAGCACGATTTTAAACTCCATGTATAGAGTTCACATGATAAATCAACTAATTCCATTGCTGATTGGAATGAACACCTCTGAATGCAGAAGACCATTATGCAGCTGGTAGCCAGAGCTGAGAAAGTGGTAGAAAGACAGAGAAGAGAAATCAGGAAAGTAGTTTCAAGGGCAAGGTGGCTGGCCAAAATGAGGCTAGTTAGCTTCTGGGAGTCTTTATCGGTAATACTCTCCCTGTTCGCATGTGAAAGTACAAAAGTTTATAGAATACTGAAGGATAAAAGCACAAGAAGAGAACACCAAATGCAGAATTCAAGATTGGCTTTAAACATGGCTTTGTAAGACAAGAGGCAAAATGTCAGCTCTACAGAACTTCATGACTCCTCCTTCCTCAGGAAATAAGAATGGCTGAAACTGGAAGTCCCTTTGAAATTGTATTCCCACAATTACTTGGAAAGAACTTATGTACCACAAACAGTAGTTACAACAGAAAATGACAATGTAGGTCTTCACTTTTCTCCGGAAAACAGAGGTTTATCAAAGCTCAACAGATTACAACTGTGGCTTTTCTCTCTCCAATGAAGCTGTACATAGTTTTCCAGTAAGCAAAATGTTCCTATGTTGGGAAATACTTCATCAAAACAGAACAAACAAACAAATACAGAAGAAAGAACAGGTAGAACACTTACATAAACGAGCAGGCACAAATACTCTTTTCTTCCAAATCTTCCTGTTTACTTACAGCCTGTAGCATGCTACCTGAGCATTCCTGCTATGACTGTTGTAACACTAACTTATTTGAGGTACAAACAAATGTTTTCCTATTCAGGACCCTGTTAAGCTTGTGCCTGTATGAGATAAAGAAAGGAACTTGGCTTTCTGATACAGAAAGGCATGTCTAAGGCCTGTCCCAAACCCCCTCTATAAAGATCTAGCAGAGGCTCAGCCTGTCACTACAGCCCTTTGCAGTCATGGGCTTGCACTTTGTTGAAGCTTTGCAAGGGAAACCTTCAGATGCAGCTGACGACCATCCTCCACTATGCCCATCCCGGAGTACCCTTGCTGTAAGCATGGGAGTCCTCCCTGGCATCATGCTAATGTGACAGCCCTGCAGAAAGATCTCACCCAGTGAGCAGAGAGCACTGCCTAACCTGGGAGCGCACTGGATGCCCAAGCTCCCATCCTCACAGTTGCTTCTTGCATGAATGTGAGATCACCCCTTGGAGTAACCATGCGCTGGGGTTTGCCTGTGCTGTTGTGTCCTGAACACCCTGGCAACTTTTGTGGTGAATTCCCAAGTCTTCAGGAAGTGCCTGAAGGAACATTAAGGGTCTCCTGTAACCACACTGTAACTTACTGCTGTATGTACACTTCGTTCTTAGTATGGATAAAAAGATCATTAATAAAAACATTTTGTTACGCATGAATGTGCATATATATGTGTATATATATGTATACATATGCACACATACAGATACACACACACACACGTATGCTTTCATACATATCCAACACAGAATTTCCGGTGGTCTAGATGATATATCACAATGGAGATTACAATTAATAAATGATGGAACAAACTATCCTATGCTTAATTATTTAGTTTTTTTTTACTGCAATCTATTTCTCCTCTATTTTCTTTTAAATTTGGTCTACTATATTAAAAACCCCAAAAACACAAGAGGAAAAACCATATGGAAAAAGCATGAGCAAAGTAAATGTATAGCATCATGAATGAGAAGGCAGAACTAGGTTCCAAAACAATGCTTTCTGGTTAGACACACGGGATTTAATACAATGCCCATCCACCTTCACCAGGCTTTCATTCTCTTGTCCACAGGCACATAAAACCTGCTGATCTTTATGAAAGATATAGAAGCACTGGAAATTTCTACTGTTATGAACTGTCCCACTCTGAAAGGCCTCACATTGGCTGCACTTTGCACATGTGAGTATGTACACATACAGGCATGTACAACTACTCTAGTATTTCTGCTAATGGTATGTGTCTTACCACACCACTGCATACCAGTGATCCTTGTGGACACAGTGCTACAACTTCCTTAACTGTCACACTTTGCCTTAGAAACTAAAAATGCCCTCTCTTTGCTTCAATTAGGGACCAGGCACTGGCCCAATCCTTCCCATCAGTGTCACTGGCCAATTTGCTTGTTTCTCACACTAACACACTCACACATCACTTTTATTATGGTATTCCTATTGCATGCATATGTTAAAACCAAGCATGTGTTATGTACATCTATTCTCCCTCTGGCACATAAAAGATGTTTCAAGTTCTCTTCTTTAATTACATAAATTCTGATGTTACTCACAGAAGACTGAAGAACGGGCTACACTTCCAAAGCTCAAAAATCCAATACTAATGCCATCTGAGTTTTGTATAAACATAAGATGTGCCACGAATACTGAACAAGATGCTCACAGGGCCAAGAAAAATCAGTGCCATGAAATCAAGAATATGGGCACTCTGGGCAGAAGCTAACTTACAGTGGCATAAAATCAGCATTAACAAGATGAAAAATAACCACAATTCCTACCAGAAAATATGAAGGACATCTCGCATGAATTGTGAATGCTCCATTGCTGGCAGTGTTCAAGGCCAGCTTGGACAGAGCCTTGGGTGGCATGGTTTAGTGGGAGGTGTCCCTGCGTATCGCAGGGGGGTTGGAACTGGATGATCTTAAGGTCCTTTCCAACCCAAACTGTTCTATGATTCTATTGTTCTATGAGCACTGTAGAAACAGCTGTGTCAGTCTACAAAAGTCTCACCGTCCCTCAGTTGTTTGTTCCCAGTGAGGGCTGGGAGAAAATGTGGTGGAAGCGCTTCACACCTACTTCAGCTCACAGTAGTGGATGAAGAAAACAGTGCATTTCCTTCCACTGTGGGAATATTCACCTTCAGCTACCAAGCTACAGCAAGCTGCTGGGCTCATCCATTCTTTTTCTAAAGGAAGGATACTTATCACCTTTTCAAATCACCTATTTGAAAACCACCACCAGTGTTCCTGCAGTGGCAGAATGATGACTAGTTTACACTGGCAAGATATGCTCCTATTTTGCTAGAATCACTTGCCTGAACAATGCCTTACATGCATTACACTGCAGGTCTGAGATGGATGATGGTGACAAAGATGTCAATGCAGTGTCAAAGAGTAATGTGAGAAAATAAAAACCACAATGCCAGAGAATGTAACTTGCTGTAAAGCTACAGAAACCGTGGTGAAAAATAAAATCTACTCCTTTTTGTGTGTTTTTGGGAGTCAGGTTGGGTTTTCTTCAAAAAAAGGAGAAAAAAGTAACAGAACTTCAAGATAACAAGGTTATCTCCCTGACAACAAGGAGGAGCTCTGAGCTGAGGACATGAGCATGTGAATCACTTCATGACATTTTAAAACAGAATATATCATGACCTTCTATTATTCATAAAGGCACTTTTCAAACGTTGCTGATTTTGAGAATACACTGCAATTAAATATACTTCTGTGGAAAGGCAAAGTAGTGTTGTTGTTATGATGCTGTGCGCTAAGAAAAAGGGACCGCATCCCTAACAAATGGTATGCAGACACTAGACATGCAAACACAGAAGAAAAGAGATAATTATAACAAGGTTTGTGCAGGGTTTGCCATTTCTGGGCTGGTCTTTGCTAGAACTGTCAAATGGTCATAAATTGGGGAGGGGGGAGAAAAAAAACACAACAAACAGAAAACCTGATGGAACACCCATTGTTATAGTAGGCAATGAAAGATTTACACACCTAATTTGGAACTGAGCAAGTGCTTTGAAGCAAGCATTAATTTTTGTAAGTGTACTGATCAAATTCAATTTGATTTTAAAAGCCCAAATGTGGCATTTGCAGAATTTGATATTTTTTTTAAGAAAATTGACTTTACTAGATTTTTTCTTTTTTCTTTTCTTTTTTTTTTTTTTTTTTTCTAAATCAAAACAAATGAAAGAAGGAAGGGAAAGAAAACAGTTACAAAGACTGAAAAGTTGGAAAAGGCTGGAATGGATACAAAACCTATGGAAAAAGCAGGAAAAAAGGGAAAGGAGTGAAATACAGAAAGAAAGAGATTTAAAAAAATTGAAAAAGTTTAAAGGAAAGAAAAAAAGGAGACGAGAACCCTGATTTCTAACCATCTTTTTCTTCTGTGTGATGAAGCTTGGATGGGTGTCTTCGGCAGGTGCGCCATTTACCAAGACGCTTGAAGAAATTCTCCTCTTCGTCTCGCCCATTGTCCAGGCCACCTCCCGGCCCCCCACCTTCTGACAGCTTCACTGCACTGGTAAACTTCACCTGTGCAAAGACAAAGGTCCAGGTGAGGCTGTAGCATACCACTTTCTCTTGGTCTTCCTTGCTTAGCCATAAAGCAGCTACAGAAGGGCTGTAGCACAGAGGATCACCACAGAAATGCAAGTGGGTCTGCACAGATTTACGTACGCTGAAGCACTTCATCTTTTAAGCTTTCTGCTTAAAGGATTGGTCTTTCGCAAGAGGCTGTAAAAGCACAAAGAAGGAAGGAGAAGTGTGACGAACAATTAAACCTTAAGCATGTTGACAGAGCCTGCCTTTCTCTCTCAGTGAGCCAAAGCAGACTGACAAGTACAGTGTTGGATAGGTTTAACCTAATCTTCACCATGACCCACAAAAGTCCAGTATAAAATTTCCATGGCACTCTACTCTGAAGATTCTATGACCGAGTCTGATTAGCTGCAATGTCCATGATGAGTAGAATGTTTCCTTGGACAGATAAAACCAGACAGATCCCATCCTTCCATGTTCTCTGCAATCCAGGCTGACGCATTTACCTTGGAACTCTGCCTGATGAAAGACAGACGGTCGACAGAGCTGATATCTAGGAGATCTTCTACCCCATCAGCCAGGCCAGAGAGGGAGGAGCGCTTCAGCCAGTTCCCTGTTGCAGAATAAGCCACTCAGGACAACTCTGAAAATGCTTCCAAGCAGAATCTATTCATTAGTAACTGCAGCATATATCTCCAAAGTGGACATGCTAGGGTATGGGAAAGTAGAAGGAAAGGGGAAGGCAACCTTTTCATGTAACATGTGTTAACTGCCATGCAAGGCTAGTTTGTGTGACTTGTAAGGATATATTCTTTATCTGCCAAATTGTATTTGGAATATTTCTCTTCTACAGAGAAGAACAACACCTATGAGATTAAGGTACTAGCCAGCCTACTACTTTGGAGACAGATTCTATACTCTATTTTGCCACAGATATCATCTAGTAACTTTGGCATATTGCTTACATTTCCCTTTGCCTCAGTTCCCCATCTGTAAAATGGAGAGAAGCATTTCCCAGCTTCCCTTGGGAGAATATACAATACACTTGGACACTAAGGAACTTGTTGCAATATTTCGTAAGACAGATGTATCTGTGTTTCTATGCACATGCAATATGTATATAAAACAGGAAGAGACATACATTTACCTATGGGGAGCTTGAGTTTCTTTCGAAGGGAGATTCGTCGGGAACGGGAGCGGGAACGCCTGTCTGTGGTGGTCCCAGAGTGAGCAGTGGTACACTCGGATGTGTCCTGCTCAGACTGACTACTGGTATCACTCGCTGCACTCTGTGACTTGAACATCTTTCGCCAGAAGTCCTTGCGACCCAGAACGGCCCCTTGGATTTGCTCATCACTGGAAGAAAAGGGATGCAAAGCGTGAACTGCATTTCAGAGAAGTTTGGATGCTCAGGGGAATGAGGTCTCCCTCCCACAGCCCCCTCCTAACCTCTCTATTCTTAAAAATGTTTAATTTTGAATTCCAAACGTGCTTTTCCCAGTGGGACATAATCAAGTTTGACAACATGCTCAGTATTGTTCAAGGCACAAAATAACCACCTTCTCTACCCTGAGGTACTTTCCCACTGAACAGATCATTCCAATTTTTAGTTATCGAATCATAGAATAGTTAGGGTTGGAAAAGACCTTAAGAACATCTAGTTCCAACCCCCCTGCCATGGGCAGTTCTTACATGTGAAAAAGAAATCATCTTCTTTAGGTCAACATGACCCATGTTGATAAGACTATACTGGTGCTTTCTATAAACAGGTGCACTGGAGAGCTTTTGGATCATGACAGCCACTTGTGAACCTGCTGGGGTCACAGCTCTCATTAAGATATTGGAATGGGGACAGCATATTTTGCTATACTCTTGAGATCTCCCACAGCTATGGCAGGGCTCAGAGCAGCATAGCTTGCTGGAATCCTGCAGAGTAGTAAAGGGTTAACCTTGCAATCTCAGCAACAGTGAGACTTTGCAGGAACAGTTAACGGGAGAGAATACAGAATATAGAGCTCTGTGCCCTTGTGCAATGTCGTCATACAGTGCATCTCAAAGCACTTTAGCAAGACAGATGGGTATTCAGAGGCACAGAGAAGTTTAACGACTCGTACGAAGTTATTAGGGACCAGCGGCCGTTTATAACACTGATTACATTTACTTCAGTATTAAATGTCTGAACTCTTTGGACAACAGAGGCTTCGAACTTGCAATTCCTAACAGCAGGTTGATTTACTCATTAAGAAACCTGGTAGATCACCTGTGCTGATACAGGAAATGCACGAAACTTTGGAGACTACATGCCCAAGATAGGTCAGGATGGGCTGTCTCTTAGGAGGCAGTAAACTACTTATCAACAATTTGGATACCGAAAAGTAATAGAATCATTCCAGAAGTACCAAAAAAGCATGGAGAACAGCTGTGATGGCATCTCTGAGGAGCTAACAGTCTATTGATGGCTATAGTAGTATGAGATACTGACACATCTACTGCAATGTGCTTTGAAAATCTCTGCTGGTTCCCATCAAAATCAGGGTGGGTCCAGTTGGCAGCACTGAAGATCAGCATTACCTGGATTTTATCAGTAGCTCCTGAGCACTCAACGCGTTTGTTGTACCATCCAAAGAGATAAGTCCTTGCTGTCATGCCCATTTGTACTAAGCCCAGGAGGAAGCAACTGCCAATAACATGAGAAACAACTCATTATTTACTTACTGTTCTGGTGTTTGCATTGGGCGGCTGGAGATGTAACTACGGCACTCATCAGGGGCAGCTGATGCCTGGCCTTTGTCAATGATGACGCTTCCCACCTCAGATCTATACGTACAATAAAAATCATCATCTAAAGTGAATGGATGGCACATCTCATGGTGATCACATAGCTGTATGACATGGAAACCAGCACTGCTGAGCTGCTTTAGATTTGGATCCTCTATCAATTTACTGCCTCTATATATAATCATTCAAGAAAAAGTCATCACTTCATAGAAGCAAAGCCAAGGCTTTTAGGAGTTTTGCAACTTTCTTAATCCTTCTGACCAATATTTTAATATGAGATGCCTCAAGCACCAGAGAAAATTTCTTATTGATAAAGAAGCATGGCAGGATTAGATTTCTTCTGGGACTTGTTTTGTATACCAGGGTTTATCTGTCAGATGAACAACACTAAGGATGTGATGCACATTAAATGCAATGTCCACACAGTGCTTTGAGATTGACACTATGCTTCTTACTTTTCTTAACCCTTCTTTCTCCCAGAGTTTCCCTTGCACTGTTCTCTTAGGCCTCATGTATGAGAGTTAGGTTAACACTTTCTGCTGCAAACCTATTACTGTCTCAGTTCATTAAGTTTTAAAGGAGACCGCTGCCCCAGTACAATTCTATACATCAAAAACTGACATATGCTATCAGGATAAAACACACAAGCCCTTGGACTTTCTACATTTGTGTTCAGTGCATGTATTCATACAGCCATATGCAGGTCATTTCCCTCTGCCTCCTACACACCCACCTTTTGCTCCCAGAAGGTTTTGGCTCCTGCTCTGTTTCCTCTGTTTTTTTTCCTGGTGTTAACTTTTCAGCACTGTCTAAGAGGGCACTGAGGGCCACTCTCCGAAATACATTCCCATGAGCTTCCTTGATAAACTGGACCAGCTGTCGAATGTCACAGTACAACCCCTGAGTAGCAAGACATCATGGAAATGAAAGAATTCAGTCTGCAGCTTGTGAAGAAGCAGTAAGAATTAGTCATTTCTAAGGTACTTCATCATTACTGCGTCCGGCTGCTGTGTGATATAATCTCCATCCACAGGGTTTGTGTTTTCTGGCTGAGATCAAAAGCTGGAAACTCCATTTAGTGCACTCAGAAGAAGCAGACAATGAAGAGCATTATTGCTAGGGAACATGCTCTGTAATGGGCTACAGCAGATGTAGAGGTATCAGAGGCTAAACCAGCTGCAAGATGAGGGAGCTGCAAAGATGACTTGAAGCCTGGTTTATCCCATTCATCTAGCCCCAAAATCTTAAAAGACATGAAAAAGTTAGGTGGGGAAAGGGCAGTAGAGTGCAAAAAATTGCATGTTTTGTTCCAAAACGAGTGGGTGTCTTGGGATTTTTCTTAATTATTTTAGAGCTTTACATCATGGGAAGAAAAAAGAATGACTCACTCATTTCCCAACCTACTCATACACTCAAGGCTGGTTTTAGTTCTGAACATTCATGCACATCCGTGATGTGACAAATCACCTCTATATCTTAGGGCAAGGAGAAGGAGGGAACAGTTTTACAGGTCCTGATTTTTATTCTGTAAACTCTCCTCAAAGATCTTGGGTTATTGCAAAAATTCCCAGCTAGGAACTGCACAGCCAGCTTTCAACACCCCCCTCCCCAAGCAAACATGTAATTAGATCTACATACTGATTAAGGCGCTTTTTCATAAGATATATAACACAAGACTGACTTTCAAGAGTGACACAACAGGAAATGCTCATATATGCTCTGTGTACTGTATTCTCTATACAGGTACAAATGATGGTGCTATTCTTAGAGGTACACACTAACTAAAACAGGGTCCAGAACGACATACAATTTGTAAAGGAAAATTTACAAATCTAGATCCAGTAATAACACATGTTTTTCTGCATCCCACATGGAATTCCAAAGGAGGAATAGCTACAGCAAAAGACTTGGACATAGGTAATCCATCCTGCTGGTTTAAAATGTTACTGCTTTCCTTCTTTCTCTCCCTTCCCTTTATGGAGCTGTCCCTTTAGCTGGGCTTCAGCGCCTCTACAGAGCACCTCAGGAGTGCTTCTTGGTTACTTCCATAAGGAATCCTAATTTCTGATATTAAAGCAGGTGTTTTGAAATTAGCCGCTGCTAGATTCTGCACCAGTTGGGAAGAAGAGAGCTCACACCATCTAGTCTATTGATTGCCCTGAGAAGACAACACATAGGCAGCAGACAGCAACACTTTACTTTCCTCCAGATAACTGGTAAATTGAATGTTTGTTAAAACCTTGTCAGATGTACCAAATAGTCGTTCAGTAACTCATACTCTGCCACAGGGGAGTCCTCAACCACACAAACTGGCTTTAACTTTGCTAAAAGTTGATTTATGATGGCTGCGGTCTTGTTCGTTAATCCCTTGCTCCAGACTATGGTACTAATCCCTTTGGAAAAAAACCCAAAACACAACACAGAAGCTGCCTGAATAGAGAGACAAATACAATTCAGAGGGCGCAACTCTGACCATGGCTAAGCCCCCAGGTTCCAAGGTAGGAATATAAGAAGGGCATCACATTTATAGCATGTTTCAACTGTGACTGCATAGCTTGCTACACTGAAGGGATTTGGCTAAATTGAACTAATTCTTCATTGTAAAGCCCTACTGTTGACACTCAAGTGAAAAAGTAACTTTGTTAACATGAAATCAAGTGCTTACCAGGTTTTCTGGGCTGTGCAGCTCATGTGTAGTGGATGCGCAGCGAGTGATCAATGACTTGAACATGGCATTCACGATAATACCTTCTACGCTCTGAGCTGTAGACTTGTTGTCCACTGTGGTGAAGTTATTCCCAAATCCAGCTTTGTCTGTGAAATTCAAGTACAAGCAAGCCCCATTGTTAGAAATGATTTTAAAAAGATGGCTTAAAAACACACATAAAGGGATACAGACACATGGGCAAGCCCCCACCTAATATCTTATGCTCAGTTCTCACAATCCCACACCAAGCAGAAGAGAAGGTTAAAATAAAGGAGAAAAAATGAAATCTTCCAGAAATTGGAGTATGAAAAAAGACTGAAATGATCAGGACCATTCTGTCTTTCTTTTATCCACATCTCATTTAGAGAATGTACAGAGTAAGACATAAAATTTGAAGAATACCTCCAGCTTTCCTATTTACTCTTCTAAAGGACAAAAGATGTTTGATTAAGCTGCTAAGTGACAACAGCCATGATTATACCTCCAGTCAGAATAAACCCTGAATTAAACAGGCCATTGCAGCTGGTGCCTGGCCATGTCATGAAGAAGAAACCCTCCTGCATGAGACACAGTTGAATGAAAATATTACCACTGAAAAGCCATGAACAACAGGTAGGATGAATAAAAAGAGAGGTCTTCAATTTCAGGTGCATTGGATGGTATGAGATCAGTGGGTGGCCAAATCAGAAGAGATCCAACTCCTCTGACCCACTCTGGCTAATGCTACTCTATATTCTGAGGATAGTTACTCACTTTTTTTCTCTTTAAAGGAAAAGAAAAGAGAATGGCTTCTTTCTGATGGTACAGTTTAGGAATATTCAAGTGAGAGCTTTTGATGCCAGCTCTACTTACTGTCAGTGACTGGCTCCATGCAGAATCCCAGTAAAGCATGCAGGAAATCCACCACATTATTGAGGGAATCCCTGTTCACATAGTCCCTCATGGTCTGCCGGAACTGCATCTTATCCAGTTTGTACAGCTTTGTGAGGCAGTTTTGAGCCTGCAATGATATCAATCACATCAAAGCACACATTTGAGTTTTGCTAAGAGGAGCAGGGTATTTCATGCTCTTGCTTAGGCAGTGCTCTGCTGTGCTGTCTAAAGTAACTCTCTTAGGGGCCAGGTTTGGGTCTTGTAACAGAGGACAGGTTCGCCTCTGTAGCCAACAAGAGGCAGTGTACCAGTATGGGTGCCACTGTTTGGAGGGAGTGGTGAAATCACTTCCAGCTATGTCTCAGAGCCCGTCCTCCTCTCTTCAACCCCAGGGTAAAACCACACTGAACATGAATGAAATAGGACTGTCCCATCTCAGTCACTCTTACTGCCTTGGTGGAAAGGTTCTTAGCTTCAGGCATTTTCAGCCTCTGGCTCAGACCCAACCTATTTGATGCACCTATACCCAGTGACCAATTTATATCATGCAAAAAAATAGCTTTTAATTTAAAAGCTGTTAATTAGAAGTCAACTTCTTACCACAGACAACTATCCTACTGGGACCCCATGCATGCTGGACTTGCAGAATCTGAAATATCAGCTTTACGGGAAACATGAACTCTCTGCTACCTACAATAGGGGGCTTAAATTTCCAGTAAACTCAGACATGTGACAGTCAAGACAAATGGTGCATGCAAAGCAGTTTGGCCAGACAAATGCACAGAAGATGCAGCAGACTTAGACGTGGAGGAAAATCTCTTCCGATAAAGACCTCAATTCAATAAGTCTGGTAACCTTGGCTCCAAGAAACCTATTCATTTATGCTTAATGTTATGCATAGGCCTAAATGTTTGGCTGGCTCAGCTCCAACACAA
Source organism: Bolborhynchus lineola (assembly GCA_025448015.1). NCBI lineage: Eukaryota > Metazoa > Chordata > Aves > Psittaciformes > Psittacidae > Bolborhynchus > Bolborhynchus lineola. The sequence goes on from JAOEHX010043098.1 coordinate 23,807, forward strand.
CATAAAAGCCATCATTCTGATGAATATGCCGTGTGTTCAACCAGTGCTCTGTGCAGAACCTTTTTACTGTTACCACTGGGACTCTCTTACCCTCGTCTGTCCCACTGTGTCCAGAACTAACACTACTGCTGCCATCTCCCCAGTACCCAGGAGTCCAGTTAAGAGAAGAATGCTGCATGAAGCAGAGGCAGCCAATCCATCTCTGAGCCACCTAGCTCAGATCCCCGAACCAAATTATAGCTCTGTTGGCATGGCTCAGGCTAAACAAAGCCATGGAGAAGCACTTTGTTCCCTCCTACGCCACTGTAAGTTCTCATTAGTCATCAAAAATGCTCCCTGCTGCAAACACAGAAAGCAAGGAGGAGGCCTGTGCTGGAGGAAGCCTTTGAAATGCTCCCATTTGACAGGTCATTGTGCTGATCTCAGGGACTCGAACTTCAAGATGAAATCAGGCATCTGGGCTATATTCTGGATTCTTTCCACTGCTTCAACTGGGGCAGAACCAAAAATCTGAGGAATCAATAGTGACCATCCACCTGCCCTTGAACGGGGCATGGGTCTTCTAAGTCCTTGCAGCACACTAGCATGCCTACAAGCACAGTGCGCTCCAACTATCAGGAGCTGATGGAGCAGCCCAGCAGCAACCAGTCATAATCACCGTTGAGAAAGGTGGACATAACCACACTTCAGACTTCTAGATTCACATATGCAACCCAAGATAGCTGCACCTTTTATAAACATCATACTCTGTTGAGGTACTGCCAATGTGAAAACACACTTATACCAGCTCACACAGGGGATTTGCTCCCATTTGCCTCTTC
>JAOEHX010043098.1:24727-52327 GCA_025448015.1 Bolborhynchus lineola
CCAGACAACCCATTCATTGGAGAGGTGGGCCTGGGTCTCAGGTTGTCTTCCCAGACAACCCATTCATTGGAGAGGTGGGCCTGGGTCTCAGGTTGTCTTCCCAGACAACCCATTCATTGGAGAGGTGAGACCTGGGCCTCAGGTTTGGTCTTCGGAAGCCCCAGGGGCTAGAAGATAACAACAGCTGCAAATCTGCTACGGCTGGGCTGCAACACAGTCTGTGAGCTGCGGCAAAGACCAGTACATTTACTGTCAATACAAAGAAAGCTACAGAGGGGCAGACAGCAGTCTCAGCAGCTTATGTCAAAAGTACAGGGGGGACACTATAATGAGCTTTAATTCTCTTACATTCTCCCGGAATACCTGGTGTCTCAGGCGATCTCCGGAGAGCCCCCGGTGTCCTTCTCCACAACCATAGGCACAACCCAGGGACTTCACAATTTTGATGAGCATTGTGAGTGCTAGCCTATGGGTGCTGACAGATGGCCCTTCATCCTGAGGGTCACACAGAGAAAGACTGTGAAACCTACTGCAAAAGCACTGGTATCTTGCTAGTACTTTACTTTTAACATATTGCTGCCCATTTCTCCTCCCAGACACTCCATTAGTGAGTTTTTACTCTTGAAATGTTTACTCCAATTATTTTTCAAGCTTAGGGACCACCCCCCTCCCTTTCATCTCCCCTCAAAAAGCCATGCTTTGAATTCAAAGCCATGCACAAACTGCTACGAATACTGCTCAGCGCTTACTTCAAAGAATTCTACCTGAGAGCTGGCTTTCTTGAGCAGAAAAATAAGCATCTTTTTAAAATGTCTTAGGTATTATGCTGCTATGAACGATGACTTTGGAGGTCAGCAACAGCATCCCTTGGCCAGTTCTCATAGCAACAAGGAAAAATTCATGATTTGTGGCAATCAAAGAAAAACTGCTCACACACTGTATTCTGGTTTTCCTTATAAGTTATTAATCATAACCTCTCCAAAAAGTCATTGTGATTGAGGGTTTCAGGCCCTCTGACAAGATACTGAAAACGTCCACGCAAGGCTCACAAACCGTGCTTTTGGCAGAGGCTTCGCTTTAGTTACAGTGCTTGAATATCCAAACAGGTTTCTTCTGTGGAACCTCAACTGAGCACCAGAGTAAAACAAATTAATTCATCATTGTGGTGCAAAAGCAAAACCAAGGAGAGAAATCAGAAGGGCAGTTGCATACACATGCATACTCCATCTTAGCAGACACATGTGCACATCAGCAGTACATTTGGGAACTGTATAAAGGGAAGCAAGACAAACCTTTTCTTGGTTTTTGTCATTTTTTTCATACGGCCCTCCTCCACCGCCTCCATCGCTTCCACCTCCGCCACCTCCACCACTTCCACCACCTCCTTCTTCTCCTCCATCTCCAGCTCCACTAACTGAGGGAGCTCCAAAACCACAGGTTGAACCACCAGAAGCAGCCCCTTTGAGCTGGAAGGATCCTTCACTTGGTCTCTTTTCAGGGGCCTCATTTTCTTTGTTCTCACTCTTCCTGCGAACCTTCTCTACACAGGGCACCACACCAAGTTGAAGCAAGCACTCCACAATGTTCAGTGCCACATCGCAAACCCGGGAACTGATGTCATGGTTCAGGACCAAGTAAACAGCTTTCAGGACCACCTGGAAGATTCAAACATCATATTTAAAGTCTGACTTATTTTCTCTCCTAGTGTCATTTAGTGCCTGGAAATCCTACGTGGAGAGACTTGTTATAGCAGGCACAGTACAAACTCAGAACGAGGTACATACAACCCTCAACCCCTCAAGCCTACAATCTAGGTGTAAGACAAGAAACCACAGGCTAGGCACAGTCAGGCAGGAAAGGAAACCAAGAGATGGCATCTGTGAGCCTGAGAACACTGCTTCAGTGCACCAGGAGCTGTCAAGTCATTAAGGGGAAAGCAGAAAAGGTGAGTTTTAAGGTGCCGTTAGAAGAAAGGTGCTATTCAGTTTTATACTGGTTTGTAGGGAACTTGGTGCATGCACCAGGAACACAGCCATTACATGATATCACTTAAGATTTGATGTGTGCATTCCACATGCACATGCACTCCTTGCAAGGAGTAACAGGAGTTGCAGTATCTCAAAGGAGACTTTTATGATATGCACAAATGTATCTGACTGACCTTTATGCACTGCTGAGAGAAGTCATATAAAGAGGTGGAGGAAAAGCCCATCAAACCCCTGATCTCAATGGTACAGCTACATTGACAGAAGAGGGACCTGGCTTTCCTCATTCCTTGCCAATTACCGAGAGATCCAGCATGCCGTTCTTGTGGACAAAGTTGTTGGTTCCATCAATGTGATCCGTATCCTCCAAGCAACTGTAATTGATGCAGGAGTCTGTCAGGCTCCGGGGGAGGTTGGCACATGCAAGCGGCTCATGGGGCATCTCAGGGATGGGCACCTGGTTGCAAAGCTTCCTCATGTGCTCACTGAAGAAATCAGCATAGCCCACATTGAATGAGGCCAAGGTAGTGTTGAAGGTTGCCACAGTGATGGTGGAGATCTGGGACCGCACTGCAGGGAGGAAAATGGCTACCTGTAAATTTCCACCTCTAGGATAATGAAATGGATAGCTGGGGCTGTACTTGTTTACAACCCAGGATGCTATTTGCCTTCTTGGCCACCTGGGCGCACTGCTGGCCCCCATTCAAACCAGCTGGCTACCAGCGCCCCAACTTTTCTATTGAGCAGCTTTCCAGCCACTCTCCCCCAAGCTTGGAGCATTGCAAGGGGTTATTGTGATACAAGTGCAGAATCTTGTTGTCACTGCCCACTATCCCTTAATTCGCTGTGTTCAGCCAGGAGGAGAGAGCACAGGAAATACTCTGTATCATGCATCCTGTCTCCCATCATGATCACACTGGCCTTGCTGTTTCTGCAGAGGCCTCCGAGACAGATAAGCCTCAGGGAGACTTCAAGTGCATTTCAAAGCCAGGCTTCTATCCTGGCTTCAAAGCCACGAGCTGGGAGAAGTAAGAAAGAACCTGTGATTCTCAGCACAATCCAGCAGCTGTGGACTGCAGAGGGGCATTAAATCCCAGCAGATTCCGTAGGGAGCCACTAAAATTAGCAATACCAAGTTCCTGCCAAACTTGTGTGCTGTTGTGGTAAGGTGATAAAAAAACCAAACCCTGCCTCCTCTCTGCTGATGGCTGCCAAGGGTTTTTTTGTACAAACTGCACCAGATCAACCTGAAAGGTTTGGAACGTTATCCTACACAGAACAAAAAGCCCTTTCAGGAGATGCAGGGGGCGGGGGAAGGAAATAACACTTAGTCATATACTCAGAAAACGAAGCAGTAACCCTTCCTCAGCTTCTTAGAGTTGATATTTCAGCGAAACGGTTTTTTCCTGGTATGTTAAATGTACCTTCTTTGACTGTGTTCTCTCCATGGCCGTTCGAGTGGTCCGGCAGATCAGAGACCAACGTGTGATGGGAGTGTGAATGCCTGGCGCTCAAACTCTCCATCTCCGTTGCTGTGTCAGAGCTCCCCCGTCTGGTAAACTTTCCTAGGGTGAAGGCAAGAAATGGGTATTCAGTTTACTCATCTAAGGCGCCCGGCGGTAGCTGAGGTCAGAAATCGAAGGACTGGAGTCCGCAGAAAGGAAGGCCTTTCAGGACCCTGTGAAGCAGAACCAAACATAGTGGGATACCTCACAGGGGCTCATTGACATAAAGACTGATGTACAAACTCTTTGCAAAGCCTTTCCCCTCAGCGCACTGATTTTAGCCGACACCTACATTGTCATCCACCAGCAGTAAAGATTTGTCAGCACTGAAAGACTCCAGCCTTTGGAGATGGTTATAGGAATTTGGCTTCTTCTTATCCAAAAGAAATAGGTATATTAGGATGGGGAGTGCTAAAGCAAAGGAAAACAATAAATTACAAACCAAAAGAACCTATTGAAAGAGGGGGACTATCTGAAGTAGGCAGGAACTATGGACAACTGAATCCGAAATACATGATTTCACTGAGATATCAGAAAGAAGGAACTGTAAGTTAAGGCAGGACAAGAATCTGGAGCCCCTGAGATCAAAATTAAACATATTTCTTGAGCTACTGAACATACAGAAAGGAGGATTTGGATACCACATTTTTTATGCTTGTACAAATCTCTAGGTATACATACAAATACATACAAATCTTTAAGGCTTCACTTGGCTAAGCCCATTGTGTGGTGTCCCAAAGACATTTACAATGGAGACCTTACCAAAATGATGCCATCTAAGTCAGTGAAAATAAGAAGGCTCTGGCATAGCCTTAGGCAATCATTTTGCTGCCTATCTTCTCCAAGGAAGGGTGCCAGGATGAAAATCTATGACATTAGGAGTAAGTTTGTCAAACAGAAACAAAGCCTAAGCACTGTTCAGAGAACTTGGAAGCTTGAGGGAGCCAATATTTATATTTAAACATAGTACCTCTGCAATATCAAAAAACTGCAATCCTCACTATATGAGACAATACCCTATTTATATTGTATCCAACATTCACTTAAGGAAGACTAAGTATCTTTTTGCTATACTGCTAACAACCATCTTGCTGCCTCTTCAGAGATTTCTCTTTAAAACAAGAGGATGCAACCATTCCTTGAATCTATTTTAAGCTGCAGTTGCGCAACACTTGCTACCACTCAGGAAGTGAATTGAAGTGGTACAGATATCACTACAGGCTGCTACAATAGCTATTGTTCCAGTACGGATGGTAGTTTTCAGAGGGAAAGTGAACTAAAATGGAAGTCCTTCCAGGTCTGCTGCCAGCAGAGTTAACGCTTCTACAGACAGGTATGTAACAGAACACAAAAGACAGCATAGGATGGAGGAAGAAAAAGTGTGCCTCTGGTGTTCTCCGAATGTTCAGGATAGGAATGACAGAACCTGAGCTACAGATGACAACATCTCACCTAATATGGTGGTTTGCCACCCTCCTCTCTCAATGCCACGCCGGTCCTCTCCGATTCCAGAGAAACTGCCAAAGGAGAAAGTGCTGCGAGTGGGTGAGACATCTAAATGATCCTCGTGCAGGAGGAAGGGTACCCCCATCCTTCGCTGCCGCTTCTTCCCAGTATGGTGGAAAGGAATTGACCCTTTGCGCTCACGCTCCCTGTCCTCTTTGCGGCTCTTGAACTGCAGGAAGAAGAGGAGAAGATATGAGAGCAGGTAAAGGCTTTGAGGCATGGCAAGCTACCATTTGAGTTAAAAGGATAACACAGATGTGTCTCCCAAGTATAACTTTCTACTCTGAACTTTTTATCTGGGACATTTAACCCTGATGGCTGCTATCTGCACTCTGGAACCGTGTGAGCATTTAAAGGAACTCAGTCTTTCCCTATACTTGGATGGATGCTCTTGTATAATTTTATGACATTCTCAGACCATGAGCTGGATTCACAGAATCCACAAAACTCTGCTATCCTGGATGGTTGCAAACTCACAGCTTCATGAACTAAAAACCCCGGAAGAACTCACTGAATCAGCCGGAACTATAGTCAGCACCAGCACTTCAAAATCAGCAGTGTTTGAGTGCCCTCCCCTCATGCAGTTTCAGCAGGACAGTTATTTGAATAAAGATTTCAGTACTCTGTTTGAAATGTGCACATAAAAACCTACGTAATAACACACAGAATCACTTCCAATGAAAAGAGTTCTCAGTCTCACACATGGCATAAATACATAGCCCAAGCAGACCTTCAGCTGCTATTTAGCAGGTCACTGAGGTGCTGAATCATAGGTACATTGAATTACACTTTTCTTCTACTCACCTTTTTGAAGATGTTCATTCCCAGGTCTGTGGAGAGATCTGGAACTGCTGGCCTGCGCAAGTTGGTCATTGAAACCTTGGAAAATGCCTCTGCACTCAGTGATTTTTCTTCCTCATTGCATTTCATTGTAAGATCCTGCAGCTCCCAAAAGAAGACAGTAAGCACAAGGAGAAATAGAGGATAACTAGCTTTAAAAACAAGGCTACTTCCAAGAGCTTTCACAGAAGCACTGTAAAGGAAAAGGATCTTCAATTCATTACACAGGACACTATGGACACATTTAAAGAAAAACAAATGAGCAAACCAAATTTAGAAGCTCCTGGAATTATTGACCTTGAGTAACATTTCTGTAACCACATTAATAAAGAACAGCACGTTGTGCTGCCACAGAAAGCCTCAGGTGTTGCTGCCAGTGTGGTCTAGGGGCATGGAAGACGGTGTTCTACTCGGATTCTGATCACAGGTATGACTCTGGGTAGCTGATGATCATCTTGAAGCCCTGGTTTACATTTATGAGCAATCATAATGGCTACCCCGTTTTGAAGCACTGTATTTAAGATGTAAGAGAATATGCCATTAATAACATACGCCTTAAAGCATGTATTTTGGGCCTGAAGTGCAGTAAGTAGCATTTACTTCAATAGACTGGATTCACAAAAAAATCTATTTACTCACTACAGAAACCTAAAAGCTTCACATGAGTAACATCCTTCACTTGTAATAACAGTGCTCCAAGATCTGTCCATCAGAGTTCTTACCATACTGGTGAAAGCCTCCCCAGCTACTGCCGCGAATGTCTCACGGCAGTGACAACCTTGAGACTAATTTACTCCAGTTTCAGTAGAGGGCACTCTGCTCCCCTTCTGCGCTGAGGAAAACGGGTTACAGCTGCCTACTGTAAAAGAAAGGCTTTGCTACAAAAGGTGGCATAAGCCCAGCTCCTGGCCATCTGTTCTCATTAAAGATCTGACGCCACTCTTCATGAGATGTTTGTGCAGCTGACCTGACCAAAGTCCCTCAGGGTACTTTTCTTCTGCCTAAATACCAGCTTGTTTACAATGGAAATGCTCCTTTTCCTTGCTCCCCCATCAGAAATGTTCAGCTAACAACTCGGTCATGTTAAAATACCTTTTTGCTATCAGTCCAGAGATAGCCATATGCCAACAACAGATGAAGGGACTTCTATGGTATAGGTTTAGATTCTGCCTAGCCATGCTGCGTCCTGCAGAGCCAGCCAGCCAGCTCTACAGTATGAAGCATATGAAGGCCCAGCATAAGCCAATGACAGTCTTTGCAGCTGAAGTCAAGCACCAGTTATGGTGTTCGCAGTATTGGGCTACTGGGGACCACACGTTCTTCAGAGACTTTTCAGACTAACCAAAGCCTACCCTTGAATCCTTTCTATTAATTTTATTAACACAAGAATAAAGAATACACACAACAGAAAGATTCCTCTTCACCATTGTTTTCAGTCATGATATGCTTTTAAACTGTTTTCGTTTACCCCTAAAGATTTGGGGAGAAGTCATATATACATTCTACAGACAGCAAATCAGGATTCAACCCTAGGTGCTCTCAACAGTGAGTTCAGCAAGTACCCCATATGGCTTAGTTCTTAGCTTTTAGAGCTCTCTGGCCTTTTCTGGCTGAAGACAGCCTGAGAGCTCATCATATGGATTTATTTCAGATTAATTATCTTTGTCCATTAGTTTCTAAATCAGTGTTTTATGAGGTGCTTACAGTCACCAAAAGGACAGAGTAAGGATCAGGGCCTACTGGATTAGAAGCCATACAAACACACAGGAAGACCCAGTCCCAGTTATGAAATCTGCTTAGGGTAGGTATCAAGCAAACACTAGAAAAGCAAATTACAGAATCACCTTAAAACTACAGCGTGGTCTGTGATGTACTTTAATGAATCAAGCTAGGATGCCTGTTGAAGACTGATTACAAATGCGGCTGTACTGTGCAGGGGACTGTGTGGCATTTATGATATGCATAAGATGGGTAAGAAAACACAACAGTTTGGGGGCTGCTACTCTAGGTTTTGCTGTTTCTGTTTTGTTTTGCCTTCCTTCTGCATGACTGTATGGCTACCAGCCCATTAGTATATCTCTCAACTCTCAAGCTATTACACTTGAGACTCTTGGCTTGATATTAGCATTGCAGCAAGCATTACATCTGCATTGGTCTTATGCTTAATTTAAGCTTTGGCTCTTTGCCCCTGCAATGTTAGTGCAGAGGTTTGTGAGCCTCTGAAGGTTTCACTTCCTATATACTTATTCTGAATTCCTTATACTGAATTCACTGTGCACAGGTGCAATGCAGACTTCCTTTAGCACATGCTGCCAAGTCTGAAATATGTTTAGACTAAAGTAACTTTCTAGAGAAAGCTAGCATTTATTTCATTCACACTCCATCCAGTACTCCTTTTCCTATGCAACAAGGAGTGCTGGCATTCTTTCCTGCTAGTTTACTAGGCAATATTCAAGTCCTCTCAATCCCAACTGCTTTAGCCCATATTTGAAATGTGATTTCAGGCATATAGAAACCAGGAAGAATTGTGAGAGTTTTGCTGAGGCTTAGGGAGATGCAGGAAGCTACCCTGATAAACTGCAGGACAATAAAAAGAATGTTGATTTACCAGAAAAATCTACTGGTCCCTGATGTGATTTGCAGGCAGCTGGTTTTGTCTCAAATCAGCTTTTGCCTGCTACTATAAATCTAGCCAGCTGAACCACAGAGTGCTGGTATTTCTGAACAGTCATTGATCAATCTTTGAGCAGAAATGATGACTGTGTTAGGAATTTAAGATCTAGACAGAAAAAGCAGGCTTTAAGTATATTGTTAGATATACTTAGAAAGAAATCACAAATCTTAACCCGCTGGAGGTGACATTCTTGCCTCTGACAAGCAAAGAACCTTGAGTGAGGACACTCTGAACTTGACAAAAGCAGTAAAGTCTCTACAACTGGCTGGGATGAAAGACAGCCTCAGTGTCTGTATGCATTGCACAGATTTCAGTCCTCAGAGTTGTAAAGCAGCAGGGCACGAGCTGAGACTTTAGCTACATGGAAGAGCATTTCAACTCCTCCATCACAGCTGTTCTGCATAACAAATTGGAAACCCTTTTAAACAGAATTCCAGTTTGATGAAGTACAGTAAAAATACACAGGACTGACACAGAGGTTACCAAAAGCAATCAAACCTAGCCCCGGAGGGAAGGATGCCCTGGACACAGTCCTCAAGTTAACAGCTACAAAGTACCCAGTGGAATTGCCAAATGGCTTTAACAGGAGAAGGTTAGTGAGCAGCAGCTAAGTAAAGGAATCTTTTGCAAGAGAAACAGCCTGGAGAAGCAAGAAATAGCCAAGTGTGTGAAAGGAGGGAAGCGTTTCACAGTATATAGAGAAGAATCAGAACTACTGCAAACAGTGCCTAAGGAAAACAACCCCATTCATGCTGCCACGATACTGAGAACCACTCTACTGTTGCACCAGTAGCTGAATTTGGGTTCCTCTGAGCAAGGGCAAAAGGACAGTAGATGCATGGTAACAGTGAATCACATCAAGAGCAGAATCTTCCAATTCTTCCTCCAGAGGATGATATTAAGGAAGATTTTTCTGTACATGCGTAGCAATCCTATAAAATCTCCATGCAAATGTAGATAAAGGCTGAAGAGTATTTCATATCAGCTAGACTTCATGGAGGTATGTCAAGCTTTTACAGGGCTGAAATGGGCACCATTTTATAGAGATGACACTGAAGGAGAACACAGTTTAAATGCTGCTGCTGCTGCTAAGCCCTTAAACCTACAAGTTATCACCAGCCCTCCATAAAAACCATAAGAATGTCTAAAACCCCCTGAGATCTAAAAATAACAGTACTGATATTTGCATTGCTTATGCTTGTCTTCTGGCTTACAAGCACCTGGGCTATACAGGAGAACAGACATTCCACCCTTCTCCCTTACAAAATGACATCTCAAAACCTGCCAGAACTCTACAGTATTGAAGGCAAGGATTTCAAGAAAAAAACCACCAAAACTTCTGAGAGTTCTGACTCAAGATAGACATTTGACGGCAATATTAACAGAAGGTACAGCCTTTTACTTGAGGCGTGGCATAAAATTGAATTGCAAAAATAGCATCGGTATTAAATTCCACCAGGCAGTTCCATCAACTCACTAAATCAGAATTTGCTGTTAAAAGCCCACATGACAGGAGAAAAGTGCACAACCTAAAAGTAGCACAAATCAACAAGGAGATTAAATGAACTGCAGCAGCATCCCCTTTTTTATCCCTGGAATACACAAGGGAGCTACACAGACCAAAAAAACATTTAAGCTCTAACATGAAGATCTTTACTGTACCAAGGTCAGGAGCCTGGGGTTCCTTTTGCACCAGAACAGAGAGCAAGTCTTGACACCTATTAGGACAGTTTGTCTGCAGAGGTTTTGTTGGCAAATACAGAGGTAGAAGTTATGCAATAACAACAAAAGCAAGAAAAGGCAATAATGTGGAGGGCTTTTGCTCACTGCCACTGCTTGCAAAGTCTAGTCCAGTATTTTAACCCAGATGTTTTCCGGGAGTGTTCAGCGTTGATACCTTTTCTCTCTTTCAAGGGGTTACACCAAAGCTCAGTGAGTCCTAAGCACTACACTGTAACATAAAGGCAATCTGGTTTCTTCTGGCAACCACATTAGTACATTCTCACATTAAAACTAATGTTATCACAGTTCATCTGAGATTGAGTATCCCAAATCAACCCTTGAACTTTCAGCCGGCACCAACTCTGACTCTGCATCACATTCTTCCTTCAAACATCTCATTGTTCTCAGGGTCTCTCTCTGAACTGATGCACATATCTGATCTCTGGGCAGTTCAACCAACACCAAAGTTGTGCTTTCACTAGTTTTCCAGCCATCATTTCCCAGCATCACCACAACAGTTCCTATTTTCTTATTGATGGCAACCGCTTACCTGAGTTTTGTGGGTATTCACCAGAGAAGGTGCAGCAGCCACCATGGAGCTGCTGCGAGGTCTTGGTAAGGGGGTGATCTCAGGCTCAGGTGGTTTCTCTGGCTTTTCCTGCAGCATATGCCTCAGCCTCTGGAGGTAGTACATCAGTGACCACTGTGTGCCTTCCTCAGACCAATGTGGCTGCAGCAGGCAGCGCAGCACTGCTACGTCAAAGTACGTGGCATAGCGGGACTTCTGGCATGGTGGGATCACCAAGGACGCCCTGTTCCAAAGAGTAGGAGTAGAAATGTTAGTCATCAGGTTCCTCAGCTCTCTGAATAAAGAACCAATCAATAATGATCTGTCAGCTTTCTATGATCAGCTGTTCTTTCAGGGATCATGCTTGATACCACAAAGTTTTCTTGAATAGCTGGAAACCAGTTCTGTCCTTGCATTCAAGCTGGTCCACCCTTAAAGACCCAAGAGCTCAACTAGAAGGCCTAAATTTAAGCACCCATCAAGAGCTGTAAGCTACTCTCTGCAGAAATCACCAGGCTGTGCACATAGCTGTGCCTGCTTGAACTTGCAGGGACATTTGATATTGACCCTTTGGGACTAAGGCCCTGGCTGAGGAAACGGTTACTGAAGACACGTAAGTGGATATTTAGCTTTCAGCTCCCTAGAGGACTCAAGTATATGCTTTCTTAAGTGTTTTCTTGACTAGGTTTGCTTTCTTAAACTGGGGTGTGAAGGCAGACCTGCAGCACTTGCACTGAGTCATTTGTTCAGCTGGAAACAGACAACCCTTGAGCTTCTGCTGTTCTCATACTAGTAATATATGTTTAGGAATGGTTTAAGTTTGTACAAATCAGGCCTCACTTCAGAAGCAGCAGGCAGGGCAGCTAAGTTAGTTAACCCTTTAAGCTAATTAAATTGATTCTTATACACATAAACTGTTACAGACACTTTTTTTGCCAGGGTGTGCTGGAGAAAAGGAACATTTTTAGCCTTTATTATCATTTTTCTGCCTTTCAGGTGGTGTCATTTCCTGATGGGTTTTAGTATGGAATTTCCTAGGTATTGTAGAAGTTAGTGCATGCAAAAGCAAGATATCTGTAGTAAGTCTCAGAAATGAGACTCCAGGGATTTCGGATTTTAAAGGAATCATAGACTAGTTTGGGTTGGAAAGGACCCTAAAATCATCTAGTTCCAACCCCCTGTCATGGGCAGAGACACCTCACCCTAGACCATGCTGCCCAAGGCTCTGACCAAAATCATGCCTGTCTCCAGAGCCAATCTTACTGCACTGAAATGCCCCAACTTTTTTACTACTTATTTTTGATACCATTTCTCTCCCAGCCAGCAGAGTACAACTGGCCTGACCTACCCTCTGCAGAGTCACTAGCTGTTAAAAGACAATCTGTCAGAAATGTAGCAGTGAAAGAGAGTTGGAGGGAATGAGAATCACATGGCAAAAGGTGTGAAATGCTGGGGTGGGCCAGGAACTCTGGAGATTTGTCTGGTTTTTTGCCTGCCAAAGTACCCATTTTAGATGTTTCCACAGAGTACTTCTGTGATTTCTGGCTTCCATAAAAATGAACAGCACTTCCATGATTTGTATTCTCAGCATTTGGGAATCATCACAAGAACATCAGGTATTTATCATTTTTTTAAAGCCATTTTTACTCTCAGCTCTTGCTGCACACCATGCAAACAGCATTGGCAGGACACCCTCATTTCACATTCTGAACAGAGGCAACCAAGGCTACAGACCAGCAGAGCATTAGGGAACAAGCACCAGTACTGACCAGTGGAACCTCTAAGTGCCTACAGTGAAAGGCATGCTTGAAGTGCTTTGCTGGATCACTGCCCAGTGCCACAAAGCTGTCCTGTGCATCCAAGGCAAATACAGAACTGGCAAAGGATAAAGAAGTGCCTGTGAACTTTGACACCACTTGGAATCCCATGAACCTAGCTCCATATTACATGCTTGGAAAGAGAGGGCAGGTGGCAAGGCTGTGCCTGGGGCAATGCATGCATCTAGAACTCCAACCTGCAGGAGCTGGTTTCCTGCCAGCCACACAGGCCAATATTGAAGGCACTTGGAGACTGCAGACCTGCCCGTCTGTGTCAGCATATGTCACTATCTGCCATCTATAGATTCAAAGCTTCTCCCCCCTGTGTATGCAAGGCAAAAATGCTACAAGTTTGATGACTTTAAGATGAGCTGTTATAAAACCCTGAAAAACTGAATTAGGAGGAAACCATGATAGATGGATATATGCTATAAAGTTTTCCCCATAAACATAATGTGAAGGCTGGTTTTGTAAGTCAAGATTGTGCCACATAGATGAGGTCTGTAAAAAAACATAAGGATAGATGGGATACTCAAAGCATCCCAGCAAAGGAAGTAAAGGCTACCACCTCAGGCAATTGTAGAGGAAGATGCATTGCTTCGGTCACTTTGCAGGACCCAGATCAGTGTCTGAATCAAAACAGTCTTTCATGCTCCCCTGTATGCAGCACAGGCAAACCTGAGGCACCACACAGCTTGGAGCAAGGCATGTTCTCCTTATGAAATATTCATCTCAGAAATCCTTCCTATAAAGTCTACTTCCTAGTGTGTTCAAGGCAGCAGCTGGATAAAGGGCTGTGTCTTTATTTGCCTCAGTGTTAAACTACATCATCTATAAATGGAGAATTTCACTGAGTGGAGTAGGGACAATCAGCCAGGATCAGAGGAAGAAGCCATTTGCTCAGGAAGTGCCTGAGGAACAAGAAATGAAACTCTGTACTTCATTTAGAAGGAAATGGAGTGTTCATATGATTGGCCTGTGACTGCAGGGAGAGTGGAAAGGCAGCCTTCCTTCAACCCTGGCCAAGGACAAAGGAATACTGCGGCTGTTGGTAAGCAGAGTAAACAACATTTGTTCCCCAGTTGTCTGTTGCCTGGCAACCAAAGCTCCCTGTACAGTTTTAACTGATCAATGAGTCCTGCAAACGAGGAGGCATAATGATGCTCTCTTCAAAGCCTGTCTGAAGCTGCATCCCCATAGCAACCACCAGAACCAGCCTGACAAATCGATCACTTGATTCTGTCTTCTTAAAAGGATGCTTATTTTTTTATGGCTGTGCACTCTAAGCAGTAGTGTTCACACACAGAAAGGCAGTTCTGTCCCCAACCTCTGTTTTACTGGCTCACATTAATACAAATTAAATAAAGACCCAGAACTAACAGAAGCCTTGATACAAAATCCTTAGGGAAGCCTCCTGATGGGATCGGAGTCTTAGAGTAAAAGGGTGCACCAAAGCCCTTTTTGAGAAATCAGAGCCTTTCCTCGATTATATCCAGAAACCCACTCCATCCCACATTTCTCCTGTCATGGTAATGAAGCAATTTCATAAAACACTGCAGTGCTTTGGATATGACATTTCCCAAAAGAGATAAACAACTGGACCAAGATTTTCAGGAAGGGTTTAAATGGCACTCCTAAATCCATAAGGACCTAAAAATATAGCCAGGCTTCCCTTCCTCTCCCCACCTCCTGAAAGCACTCATCAGCTTCACTTACTTTACGGCGTTACTGAGAGAAAGTCCAGTGCTACTTTAAATCTGGTTCTTTCTTTCTGTGCACAAATCTAGATTAAAAGACGTTGATTTAACAGCACTGCGCTGGAAAAGCATGGCCTGAGCTCTGCAGGGCAAGCTGGGACGAAGCATGCATGGCTGCAAATCTTCATTAGTCTGTTCCTTTGGGCCAGTAGTCTAAAGCAAGCTAAGCAGCAGGATGCAGAGAAGGCATAATGAAGGCAATGGAGAGACTTGCAAAAATCCTTTGCTAAAGGAAACTTGACCAGAAGGAAGCCAGAAATTATACCAGTTACCTGAGCCTGAATCTAGGCTCCAAAGGAGTGCTGAACCTGCACCTTATATGTTAGTGTCTTTGACTAGAAGACACTAACATATTAGAAAAGATCAAAGGAACTGTTCCAACTGACCAGCTAGAGATTTCTCCAATGAAAGTGACATTGAATATCATGTGTCACCACCTTTTTCATCACCTAGAACTGAGATTTGCTGAATTGACATAAACACCCAGCACCCTTCATGTGTATGGACAACAGCAGATTCAAAACAAAGGACTTTCGTGACCTCCACCATTAAGCCATACCAGCCTAACTTTCTGCTGAAGGGATTTGTACCTGCGATGTGCAGTACCTCTCTCCTGAGAGGTTTGGGAGGATACGCTTCCATCCAAAGAGTTTCCACGATGGCATGCTGAAAAAGTGGCCTTTGGAGGTGCAGAATCTGGCTGGGCTGCCTCACAGACCACCTGTAGTCCCTTTGGATAGTTTTAATAAAAGGAAATACATATACAAATATATTTATCTCTTCCATATTAGTTTTCTTACTGCAATTTGTACTTAGACATGACTATGACTTATACCATAACATCATGGCAATACCAGGAAGGGACCAATCAAGCTTGGGACTTCTCAGTACTAGGCATTGCACAGGCACAGGGTAAGACAGGGCTCTTACCCAAGAAAATACGTAAGACAGAGTAAGGCCAAGGAGATCCTGAGAAGTATACCCCAATACCCGTTGGCTGCACTGCAGACAGGGTTGGTAGCATTTGGAACTGTGAAGAACTGTTAACTTCTGAAGATGCAATACTTCAGGATGGCAACTCCAAGTGCTGTTTCAATATTAATTTCCCCCCTCCCTGAGCTCCTTATTCAAGCTTGTCTAACCTTAGCATAAACCTTACCTCAGTATGTCCACTGTCCAAATTAGGGGATTCACAGGTCACGCTCTGGTTGTTGGTGGGAGAACTCCTCTTAGCTGAGAAAAGGAGGCAAAGGAGGATGTTTCAGGAATCACCTCTAATATTAAAACATACCACTGAAAGGATAAACCAGAAAACAAAACCAAACCCAAAGCAGCATCTTTCTGCTCCTGACTTCCTAGGCATTAGTCACAGCCATATAAAGAACTGGTTTGATTTTTGCACAGTCCTTTCAGTTGTGTTGTCACCATCTTGTCTGCTGAAAATCTCTATTTTCTTTAAATTAAATTTGAATATAAATTGTATCCTAAATCCATTTGGCAACAAATTGTGTTTTCTTCTGCATACTAGTGCGTTTTATTTTGGAGCTCTTTCTCCTGTTATTTTTATGTATATTTCACTCCTTTTCTAGGTTACATCTCTCAGAATGTATTGTGATTTCCAATTTGACAAATGCCTTCACCGCAGAAGAAACACAAATGACATGGAGGAAGTTTGATCGGCGATACTCCAGGAGAACAAGGGCATCACAAAGGCCAGGATGACGATCCTTGAAATCCTGTCACATCTCAAGCTGTTCAGATGTGACTCAATATCAGACTGACTCCAAACCAAACAAAACAATTCAAATATTCTCCAGTAGTATTTTTCCATTCATTGTTTGAAGGAAAATTTAAGTAAATGAAACTTTTATGACCCAATTTGAGACAATAAAATCTTCATTGATACAAAGAACCTCATTCCAGTTTCTATTTCTGTTCTGCTGAAAACATTTTCAAAACATAACAGAAAATTTTCATTTCACTTTACACCTGAAATTATTCTTTAGGGATTTACTGACCATGCTGCAGACCTATAGAAAAGAATACCAACAGTCAAAGCATGCTTTTCAGGGCTGAAATCCTATTGTTTGAATTCCAGAAATTGACACAGAGGGAGGAACAGCTAGATACCAAAAATGGGCTTAAATCATTTGAAAGACGATTCTTTTTCAATTCTGGACTGTCCCAGAGACCTACAAAGCCTTCAGAACAAAATATGACATCCAAAATGACTTGCCACCAGAAAAATCTGATTTGGAGAACTACTGCGAAAATTCCAGCTCCATGCTTTTGAGAACAAGCAAGCAATGCTACAGCAATAAATCTAGCAATTTCAATTCGCTACCTTGTAAGAACTATGCAAAACTGCGGTCTAAAAACTTAAAAGCAAAGAAGGAGTTTTTAGAACTAGGCCAGACACAAAGGCTTGGAAGCCTAAGCGCCCAACTCTAGTCTCATTATGGCTGAAGTACAAAGAAAAAGCAACCGCTTCTAGTATGCAAAACCAAATTCACAACCTAAGCCTTCTTTGGAGCTTCTTGAAACTACCTTGTTTAATGTCATAAAATGGTGAAATTCACATTCTAGACAGAAGAAGAACCTACAGCGCCAACTGTGTGTTCTTCACTCTTCATTTTTGTCCAGTGCCAGCCTGGGAATGCCTTCCCCACCCGTGTCAGTCTGCTAATAGATACTGCCCTTGCCTTTCTTAGCAACTAAGGAAGATACCATGAAACGAGGTATGACATTGACAGGAAATGATAACTCTACTGAAGAGTTTCTCATTTCCTATTTCTCTCTCATTTCCTATTTAATTCCTATGCAAATGTCAGTTGACTTTGAGGGGGAACAACCTTAAACTAATCTCAAAAGTCTGACTATTTCCTGCAGGATCAACATGTTCCCTTCAAATATGATGGCCACAGAACATACAGCATCATCAGACAAAGGAAAGGTTTCTCAGCTCTCACAAGCCACATTGCTACAGCAAAGTCACAGACCTGTAATGATGTTCCTGATTGGTTTTACAAGGGCATTGAAGGCAGAAACTTCAGGCTGCCTGTGCTCCCACATAGGCTGCCAAATAACAAGGCCACTAGCCAAGCGAAACGTCAGGTCTGACTCCTAGGAGACAAACAGAAGTTGTATCACACAAGCTCACACGAAAGAATCTTGTTTCCAGTCTAAAAGGACTGTCATATCTCTGACTCACAGGTCATACAAGAAATGAGTGATCCCATGTGCAGTTCTGAGGTCAGTATATGCAAATGCAAGGGCCAATGACACTGCTCATCAGGCACTAATACATTTCAAGTATCACTATTAAAATATAATAGGAAAATCTCAATGGAAAAATATACAAGAGGCTTTTTCCAAACAAAAACGCTATAGTCGTCATGAACCCTGTTTTTTCTGGGACATTAAGCTGTAGAAGGCCATTCCTGTACCACTGAGCATCCCTTCTGACCATATATAACCACTTTATATTCAGTATTCAATCTAACGTTAGGATTTACACTCTGACATTTGAACTTCTTGCCTGAAAAGAACAAGAATACTAAATATTAAAACATTACTTAGAAACAGAGTTTGATTACAAATTTTCTGTAATTTTTGAGTACAAATTACTCTGAAATAGCACTATACAATAAAGTCATTGTTATTTGCACTGTTAGTACCTGAGCTACGTCAGTACAGAGATATTGGTATTACTTACACTTATGCCATCATTGTTTCATGCATGCAAGTAGCTGAAATCATGTAAATTAGTACACAAGTAAATCTTAGGGGGGATCAAGGTACAGGAATGCACTTACTTGACCTAAGGTCAGATCTACATTAGGAGACACTGCTGTTGGTATAGTCCAACTAGCCCCACAAAGCAAACAAACACGGTAAGAGTAGTTCTGGCAGCGTAACTACAGCTGCACCACCATTTGCTGTTGACATAGCTCCACATGTCTCAGAGCTAAAAGAAGAGCTGGAGGTGCCTGCTTGTAGCTCTCCAGCCCTTTTATTCCCTACCTTTCATTAGTGTTGCCTCATCCTTTATGAGCTCAAAAGCCTTATTATAAACTAGGCTTGGTTTTAATTACTATTTTTACTGTGGAGCACATTGCAAAGGCTTTGGAAGTAGTAGCAGTAACAAGTTGCATTTTTACTTTGCACTGCTAGCTTTTGGTGTCATGCCAACACAGTTGTTAAGTTATAGGATTACATGCATCCCCTTCAGCCTCCAAAAGCCTCATTTAAAAACTCACTGCTAAATACTCAAGATCCTCTCAGAAGTTAGGAATTCCATCATCTAGGTTGGCCTCTGCAAACTTATCATCTTCCTTGAGCACTTGCACTACTTTGGTCATCTGATCAGACCAGTGTTCTTCCCCTAAGACCTCTACCTCTGTGAAACACAGAGGGGACAACGCTGACTTAGTGAGTCAGTTACATGCCTCATTTACCTCACCATTTTTGAGCTTTGCTTTGATGACAGAAATACGCATGTTTTCATGGGCTTTTCAATGTTCATCACTACAGTATCTCAGAGATCTTCAAGGTAAACAGGAGATACTGTTATTAATCCCATCTTCTAAATGGGAAACTACATCCCAGAAAGATTAATATTAAAAAAATGGAAACTTAATCTCTAACACCTGGGGTCTACTTCCAGCTTCATTTAATCTATTCAAAGGGCAGCCCACATTTGTATGTGTAGCACTGGGAAGAATTCAGCATTTCTTCCTGTCATGGCCCTGCAGCTTGCAGAGAAAATGAGAACTAGCAAACAAGTGTGAAAAATCTGGGCTAAACGAATTGAGCAGTACTGTACAGGAACTTAACAGCAGAATTAGGGGAAAAACCTAGCTCTCCAAACCTGCTTTCATCTGCCTTCATCAAGATTACCTTTTATTTCCTGTACTTTCTTACTCAACTGTTGCAGGACACAAGGCAGGATTAAAAGAGATAACAGCCTCTATCACTTCACGACTTTACAGACCTTTTCCAAACACCTACTCTCCAGAGCCAGTTTCTCTTCTGAGGCCCAGCTGGAAATGTAAAGGCAGCCCTCCAGAGAGGCTGAAGACAAGAGATAGGAGTCCGAGCATGCTCCTCATCACACCACTCTGCAAAGCCCAATGCATTCAGCCCAAAACCAATAGAGAGACCTCAGCAGACAGGAAGCCTGCTTCCAACTTCAGAACAAAGGAATGCTCAGTAGTCTTTGCCATTGCCACGCTTGTACCAATATCATGCATTCCTGGTAATTAGTATAAAGATGATTAGTAATAACAACAATAAATCCCAGTGGTAGCACCATAGAGGAATCCCTGAGAAACTAGCAAAGCCCTTCTAACCAGTGACTGAGAATCACAGGAGCAAGCTAAAGCTCACAATCCTTTCTGCAAGTACAAGGCTCCCAAAGTTTTCATAAGGGCCACAGATCTTTGTCATTCCAAAGGGATTAAAATGGCTCCCTTCAGATTTATTTGCTTTTGTGCCTGCCTGATGGTGCAGTGACTGTTCATGTCACTGGAAGTATTTCTTCCTGATGGCAGTGGTATTCTGACAGCTTATTAAAACATTTCTAGTGGTCACCCAGTGTGTAGGCTGAATTAAATAACAATCTCAAAGGCAAAATCATTCTTTTCTGGCTCAGAGCTGTCTCTGCACATGTACCCCATCAGTGTTCCACTTACTTTAATCCTGTGAACAAGGGGAGCAAAGAGGAACACAAAAAGCTCCACTGTGGCCATGGAGTTCTGGAAGAACTTCCTTCTGTTATTTTCCTCCTCATCATTTGTGGTGCTGGGCCGGGGATGTCCTGGTGATCCTTGATTTTCAGCCTGGTGGATAAAGGCACTACTGCTCCCTCCCCAACTAGAGCCTCTGTCTCCTCCAAATCGGTCATTGCTGCAGTCCTGAGGGGCCTCCAGCAGCATCCAGTGAAGAGTGTGCAGAAGCTTTGTTTCAGCTACTCCAAGCTTATCCTGATGTCCTGGATGGAAAAAATGTATCACAGTGTCTCACAGGGTTTCCACTAACAGTACTGTTGAGACTTTCAGAGCTGCACAGGAAAGTGGCCATCCAACTTCCTGATGAGCACTGGAAAATTAAACTTCTACCATTACAAGTATCAGCATAGTGTTTCTCTGTTTGAAACCTCTTAATTGACAAGTTTCCATTTACTTCACAGCAGTTGCACTTCAGTCCCTGAAACATCAGTCACAAGGAAGCTGAATGTGTGGACATAGAGTGGTCCTAAAAGATGCAATCTCCACAGTCTTGTCTGTTTGACTCTAATGAGTAAGACGAAATGCAAGGAAGCACTGCAAGGTGCTCAGGCTGTGTTCTGTTAATGTTCCCTACTGGCATGTCTCATGAAGAAAATTCCTGCTGCAATCACTGCTGAAATTAGTAATGGACTAACAAAGTAAGCCCTATCCTTATAACCTAATTGACTTATCTGCTGAGAATCACATGCACTGGTCTGAATAAAAAGAGAAACAAATAAAAGAGAACTAAAAATATTAGAAGTACCTGCTTCAACTGCCCACTGCAGCATGCCTTGGAAGAAGTATCTATTCCTTCAAGGATGCCATGCCTGCTGGGAAAATCAGTCTTCTGCTGAAGCTAGTACTACTATAGCTGAAAAATACCTAGCAAATTATTATTACTGCTTTGACTCTTCAGCTCATCAGACCATAAGCTTTACTGGGGAAGCTCTCACAGGTTACCCTGATATAAAGGAAAACAGATGAAGAAAGGGCAATCCATAGAATGAACTAAGTGGGATTCTAGGATTTAGAATAGGTTGCTACCCTGAGCCTCAATGTGTCGTATTTTTACTGATAACTTCAGGAATGGAAAACCAGACTCACATGAGCACTAACCTAGCTTGTTTCGGTTGGAGAGCAATGTGGCGGTGCAGTGCAGCACATGCGGGAGCGCAGCTTGGACGAGTTCCCAGCGAGAAATGCTCTGGATGGCTTCAGAGAGAGCTGGAGAAAGGCCATGCAGCTTGTTCTCTACTAAAACTCTTTCAAAAGACTAAAAGTAAGAACAAAGAAAAAAAAGACACTGTATCTCTACTTCTACACATATCTTCTAATGCACAGAATGCTCTCTTTTCAAAACCTGTGATCTGTAAGCACAGCTTGTAATACTTTTCCTGAAAGACACACTGCAGCTAAAGTTCACCAGGCAAATGGACATCCTTGGCTAAGAAATTAATGGGCCACTCAATATACTTTCTGTAATACAAACAGACTTAAAGCAAGCATTGTGTATATTAGTAAGTGCTGACATCAAGGCAGACTTACAGTTGCACTGGGCATTGATGTGGCCTGCAGTCATCCTGTTGAAAGTCACAGGAACTAATGAAGCCTGTATTTGTGGAGCTGAGAGCTGGAGATTCTTTTCACACACAGACGCTGTTTCAGTTTAGTGTAACATAAAGGGCAACCCATTAAAGGTATATAGGCCTTAGGAAATGTTTTTACACCCTGCCACAAAAAATAATCAACGTACAAAATTTTTTGTCCAGCCATGATGTAATGGTTTTGTGAACACTTAAAAGAGCTGATGGCTGCAGCAAGTTCATTATTTCCACCTCAAGCAACACAAAATATGACTATCTGCCTTTGAAATCCCTAAGGAAGTTTCTTATTGCTAGTTGCTCCAACCGTTTCGGTAAGTTGTTCCTCTGTTCAGACACAAAGATCTCATTATAGGTCACAAAAGCACTTATATTCCTTCAGTGAAGTTCCTAAAGAGAAAAAATACATTACTGACAAAGCACATCCTTGCCATGAACCAGCTTAGCCTCCTGGCTACGTATTTGCTCACAAGCTGTTAAACCAATTTTATCAAGCTCTGGGCAAACAAGTAACTGTTGGCATTCACTACCTAATGGATGCTTCAAATGCCCTCGCTCCAGATTCATAAAGTTTATCCTTCAACACCAGTCATATTGATTTTTCCTGTAAAACTGGGGTGGGGTGTTAATAAGAATAGACTTTATTATAAAGAAGAAAAGCAGAAAGGGCAGCAGCCATGACCCAGCTGTCCTATCTTACCAGTAACTCCCAGGCACGGCATGCTAACCAGTGCTAACATGCACTTTTCTGCATACGCCAGCTGCTCAGCACACTTGTTTCAGGTGAGAGTCACATTTGCTACTGTGGGCAGACATGAGCTCCTCTATTGAGGGGCAGGATGCTCTAATACAAACATAGTGCTGCACTATTATGGTCTTACAGCTTTCCCATAACAGCTCCCATCTGGCCAGCATGGAGAAGGAGAAACACACATCTATTTGTACTTACCACCTAAGACTTCTGCTCCCCAATAGCACCAGGCATAGAGAAAGAGGTAGTGAGATGGACTGTATTATTTATCCAAATGTATTTGGGGGGTATCCAGAATTTAGTGTGCTTATAGCAGACTAAGCCCTTTAACAACACAAATTGAACCTGAGGAAATACTGACAATAAACATCAAAGCTGCCAACAACCATCAAGAGTGTATAGTTACACTGCCCACCTACTAGAACCCCCAGGTTCTAGTCAGCAAACTCAACAGATTCTCTTTATGGAGCAATGGCTGAAATTGGAGGGCATTGGTTGCAATACATGGACAAAATTACTGACTTCCTGACAATTAGTCAAAAATAATGTGCCACGTATTAGACTGGCAGCAAAGCGCATTTCTTCACACTAGCATCAGATAATACGTCTACCAGGGAAAGGATGCTTCAAATCACAAATCACTCTTTACAGCAATCTGCTGAGGGCTACATTGTCTATAGAAGGAAATAGTCTCCTTCCATTCTTCTTATCAGTTTGGGAATAGGGAGAACACGAAGGAATGGCTCTCAGGAGTGCCAGATGAGCTGAAGGTATCTCCCCATAGAGATAGCCCTAGAGCAGAGACCAGTGCTTAGCCTACTGTATACACAGCAAGACCCTGGCAGAGACACAGAGCAACTATTAGTGCTTTCTGAACGAGACTTCCATCCTTGGAGGGAACTATACTGCCCTGTTCTTTCGAAGTTCAGGCTTGAAATGTAGGTAGGAAGTATTATCAGCCTGGGGAAGGTTCTTTGAGTAGGAAAGAGTTCCTGGAAAGATCTAAAACATTAATCTAGGGGGTCACAGCACAGGGATGGTAAGGTTTCATTGTTCACTGAACACAGTAATAGTAATAGCATTGAAAAGCAATGAAACACAGATGCCAAGCACTTTATTTACAGAAAATTCCCATGTTAAAAAAAAATAATCAATTTTCTGCAGCCACATCTGTTGGCTAAATAAAATAAAGGTGGCATGTTTTTAAGATCTATTCCATATCTGTCCATTGATCATTCATAAAAACAAAACATATTACCACATTTGCAAAAAACAAGTGAAAAAAAAAAAAAAAAAAAAAAAAAAAACAGAAAATAGGCAAACTTGGAATTTATAGGATGCTCCCAGAAACATTTGGGTTCTTCCATGCCCAGTGCAATCCAGAGTAAAAGAATCTAAAACATATCCTCGAGTCCACTTATCCTCACCCAAAAAAAATGCATTAGCTTTGTACAGGACTGTTTACACTCCCGTAGGGTCATTTACAGTTTTCATTCATGCACATTAGTAATGCCATGGTGTCAGGGTAGAACTTCAGAACAGGAAGAAGGAAGACCATTAAGTCCATACTGAGGCATAAGACCATTTAGACAGTGTAAGACAATGCAGGGTGGGGAGAGGGTACTTATCTCCAGATTAAAGGCTATTTTTCATAGTCCAACTGAAGTCAGTGCAATTGTTAGTGTAAGAAAAACAAAGCTATAGAAGGGCCAGATTTTCCCTCAAGCATTATGGCATAAAGCAAATCTTAAAGCAGCAATGAAATCTGCTCTTGCAGACCAGACGCTGTTCTCATTGAATCTAGGCCTCCAGCATCTGCTTCCTCAATGCACAATATGCAGCAAGTTCTACTGCAGCAAGTTTAGAGCCAAGAATAATAACAGAATGCTGCACAATGTTGTGTCATATGCATTGTGAGACAGTTAACAGCCTATAGACATGCCTAGAACAATTCTGGCTGGATAATTTAAAAAGGACAGCTCACATAACAGATGCACAATATTTTTAGGCACACTAGTCAACACAGTGGTGTTAGATAATCAGCTTGATGCTTCAGAAGACAAGCCAACTACTTGTCAAGTTCAAGAAACCCTGTCTCACCCATGCATGCTGCACTCTGCGCTATCCCACTGGATACTACAGAAGGTATTTTGATGTGGGCAAACACTCCAATGCACTCCAGTGCATTGGCAGGGATAGGCAACTGATATGTAAAAAAAGATAGCAGCTGCAGCAGCTCAGGCTGTATCCCATCAATTGCTCAAAACTAAGCCCCACCTTTGAAAGCCTTCTACCATAGTTTAACGATTGTGTTAAGGACTGGAGGAGAATCAAGTTCTCTTTCATCTAAGGGATGGAAATGGATTGATTCTTCATTAAATGCATTCTTCCAGAGCCTCCTTTCTCTTGGGTGAAGCATTTGATATATGCTGTCTTGCAGCTCAGGGCTTTTTTTGTTGTTTGGTTGTTGGTGGTGGCTTTTTGCTGTTTGGGCTTTTTGTTTTGTTTTTACACTTAGTAAATTCTCATATGTGCTCATAAAAGAAAGCTGGTTTAGGATCAGCCTGGGAGACATAGAGGAAATCCTGATGCCAACAGCACAGCATGAAGCACAAGGCAGTCACAGACAGGTAGGTACCTCATGGGGAACACAGAGAGAAGGAAGCTGTGTCCCTCTACCCAACAGAGAAAGACATTAGCTCACAGATAGGCCACAGCCTCAGATAGCAGGTGCTTCGAGGCATGACTCCTGCACACTGCTGAGGCTCCTGGTAAAGTTCACATGGCAATAAAATCCATTTTCTACACGAGCTATAAACCTGATATAAAATAGTAAAAACAAGTGATGATGCCTTTTGCTCCATCTGCCAGAACTGCAATTCATTTTACTCACTGACACAGTAAGCCAGCAGCCCTGTATATCAGTATTTGGCATCTAGCAAGAGCCCTGAAAGATTTATGGATTTCTTAGAAGAAAATTAGTCAGTAGCAACTAGGGCTTCACCATCTTAATATCTTGTGAGGGGGAAGTCAGAAAATTGCTGCAGAGAGACCTAAGTACTTTAAACTATTAAGATACATGTCCAGGCCAAGTTTTTCCAGTCTGTCAAGTTTGGCTGCAACTGCTTAATGTACTTTAAGTCATCCAAAGATCAGCAACAGTTCAAGCAACTCCAAAATTCCCTAGACACCCATCTTACTTTAACTTGCTACATGCCTACCTTTTCTCCTCCATTTAGACAAATAGATTGAAGTTTCATTTGAAATACAGTTAGAAATAAGAGTTGATAGTATCTGCGTAAAAACCCCTCTTTAATTACGCTGGTAAGACATGCTCCCTCTGTTTTCCAGCAGAACTCTCTCCAGCAGAGGAGGCATTTTCATCTTGCACAATGGTAAAAGTATTGTTTAAAGCCTGTCAGTAATGTTCATAGTTTCAATATTTTAAGTCTGAAAGAACTCCATTGACTGCAAACTGAAATCACATCAATCTAATCCAAAAGCATGTACACACAAGATGAATTGCAAGTTTAGACCCAGACTGTCATAGCTAAGTCTGCCCATACCACTATTTACTGTATTTAATTACTAATTAGTTCAATTAATAATATCCAAATCAATTTATTTTTCTTGTGTCTAGAGATGCATATGATATCCAAATCCTCTAGATGGGAAACAACTTCAAATCCTTCATGTGATTAAAAGTTCAAAATTAAGTTGAACAGACTAGATCTACTTTTGGTGTAAGCTGAGAAGCTTCTGATCAGCCACCATGGTCAGATCAAGTTGCATGAAAAGTTAGTTACTCATAAGAGTTGAAAAAGAGAAACATGTACATACCACACAGGATGCTTCATATTGTTTCCCCAGTTTAGGTCTTAAAAATGCGCTGAAGAAAAGGAGAAAAAGCATTAGAGATCCAATACTTCAAGTGTAAATTTTGCTTAGCTATTTTTCTCATGTCAGAAGGTTAGCCAAAAGCTGAGAAATTTAATGTAAAAGAAGTCAGAAGGCCATATTAATATTCAAATACCTGTTGATGACATCTGATAAAATGCTGTTACCTTTTCCAGAAGGCAAAAGTACCCACACTGATATGCCAAGAGGCAGTTAATGCACCCTCAAGAAAAGTCCTGTTCCCCATGAATAAAATTTTCCCTCAGCAGTTTTCAGCCATTTTACCCCAGAAAAGATTTTCAACGTATTCAGTGAAACATATTTCAACATATTCATACTGTTTAAAATGTGTTAAATATTGTTGAACTTCCCCTTGGCCTCTGCTTTAAGCAAGAGCTCCATTTACCAGTTCAGTATTATGTATTTTCCTCCACAGTTACTGATGTGGAAGGCTTATGACGAAATGCAGGCCTGTGCCCTAGAGGCAGAGAACACCCACCCTCTGCTATTGCTCTTCTCCAGAATGGGATAGGAGGTAAATATTAAGAAAAAAATAAATCAGGTCACCTTATTACAGCATTATTTTTGGGAGTTGCGGTTTTTTTTTTTTGAGGACAGAAAAGGTGGAATAAAGGGATTTTTTGACTGAGGCCTTAAATTAGAGCCACAACCTTCAAACCTTCCAACCTCCCCCTCAGCTCCCACAATGTTTTCAGTTTAGAATTCTGTTAAGACAGGAGACAGACAGGATCCACAGGGAACATACAGCCCCAGCCATACATTCAGCCTGCCTCTCTCACATCATTACATTCCTACCCAATGAAATAAAGTGAGACTTTGACGTATCTGTTTGCATGCTGACCTCTCAAAGCATAGATTACAGTTACAGGATGTCTGCAAATGCAGATACTAGCAAATATAGATACAAGCAAAGCTGCAAGTCTGGTGCAGTACTGATGGATGCTGCTTCTGGTACCAATGCTCCAGAAGTCCTCTTAAAAGCATGGTGAGGGAGAGAGCAGGAAAAATGGGTACAGGGGACAGGGAGGAGGTGAAAAGTGCATAGATACACAAACACATGGATGTTTTAAAGTCAAATCAAGAAGCTGCCTGAAACTGCCACTAGGCTAAGCTGCCTCCAGTCCTTCCCTCATCCCCGAAACACACAGATCTCTCTATATACTGAGTGCAAAGAGAAAAGCTTAT
>JAOEHX010043099.1:476-15409 GCA_025448015.1 Bolborhynchus lineola
GAATGGAGTCCACATTTTCCATGCCTGTTTGAGTTTTTATCCCTCACTCACATACACATAAACACACACAAGGTTTACATAATTTAGATTTAGGAGCAAGTTCAATAAAGCTAAGAAAAGGTTATGCTTAATATTACACATATTTAGTCTTGGGGCAAATCTCCTAACTGAAGCCAACCATTGGAGACGAGGGAATTCAGCACAGGTTTCCTAGCCTGTCCAACAGATTACTTGTGAAAGCCAAATTGGTGTGTTGAGAAGTCGACACTGAAGAATAACTGAGCTCAGAGTGGAAAGAGGTCTCCTGTGGCAGTTTAAAAAAGGTTGAGGAAGAGAAACAGCTATTTCTGGATTATCCATTACCTTGGAGCTAAGAATGCATCCTTCCTAGTCCTTTTCTTGCTGTTTGGTGTACCCCAATCAACAGTCCCACGTGCTGAAGCAAGCATCCCCATTCCAACACACAGAGTTCCAGTTCTCCATCTTTTCCCTTACACTGACAACTACCCCCCACTGGCAGCAAATCTTATTTCAAGGGTTCTTGCAGGAAGCTTTTGTCATTTTAGGTTTTTTTGTTTCTGTTATCAAAGCATTTCAATGTACATTAAGAAATGCAGAGCACAGGCAGCTTGATGACTTTCACAACCCTGGCTCCATTTCCTGCTGCTCTAAGGCAACACTTAGCTTTTCACTCTCTAGCCCCTTATACATTCTACATCTGCTATTCTAATGCCTGCATTCATCAGTAGACTGGCAATAATAAATTTTCTTCTTTCCTTTCTCCTTTCTTTCTAAAGGCTCTCCCTCATGCACACGTTTGTCATTTCTTCACTATTGACTGCTGACTGCCCAAACCTCCTTGAACAATAATTCCATTATAATGTAAGCTAGGGGCATGGTTGGCTTTATAGTTTGACTGGAGGCAGGTGAAAGGGTGGGAAGGAGATTATTTCAAACTCTTAATCATCACTCATCTTATTTCAATATTCATTGACAAGCTGTAGTGGAAACTATACTTTTTTCTTGTGAACCTGGGCACTCTTCCAGATTCTTACTCCTTGGTTTTAGCTCAATGCTTTCCTTCTGAGGGTGTTACTGCAGTCTTCTGAATGCAAATCTTTCCCATAGTGTTAGTGACTATGTCCATACAGTCCATCAAGGCCTTGCACTCAAATTGGTGGGCTAACATGCCTTACATAAAAATGCCATTTACATCACCAAGACCTAAAAGGTATGAAGAACAACAGCTGAAAGCCTGAACCATGAGTCTAGTCCCTCCACACTGAAGATAAGTGCTATGTGGATGGAAAGTCTAACGCTTCAACTATCACTTGAGAAACGTTCAGTGATTCTATCTGAGTCAGATAGTAGGTAGGTAGTTTAGTTAAAAATAGAAATGGTGGTGTGAGGTAGCATCTTCCTTTCTACTTGTGGTAGATATACCTGTTGTGAAGTAGAGGCAGTTCATGAAGCCGTGGAGTGGTAAGGACCAGCTCAGCTGTTAACATCTCCAATGTAGCACTGATGGGCATCATAGAACTATCACAGTATGACTGAATCACAGAATAATTTAGCTGAAGCAATAAGGTGCACTTCATTAATGAGCTTTGAGTAAAACTATATGACTAGATAAATCTACCAATGTTCACTTTAATGGTATGTCCATTTTCCAGTATCTACATGAAATTGTATACACTGTTCCAGCTTTCCTTGAAATGGGCAGAATTCAGTCCATGGAGGAAATTGCTTTAGTTGCTATTATCTTTTATAGTGAAGGAAGCTGACAGGCAGAGAGTTAAGCTGCATTTAGAAGACATTCTATTGACATTAACTGATTCATATACATTAAAAAAAAAAATAATAATTTGGCATCCTAAATTTAAAGCAGACTAAAACTGGGAGAAGAAAACAGACTGAAGGCATTGCAGCCACTGAGGTCAGATGATTAAGTGGCTTCTCCTCTTGGCATCTTCACCCTGCTTTTACTGATCTGAAACACTATTGCAAGTATTTTGATCATGGGCTTAGATTTTCAGGAGTTTGGGCCTCTGAAATCACCTTCAAATCTTTAGGTATTTTTCAGAGCAAGAGAATGAGTTTCTTGGAAGACATAAGCAGAAATAGTGATTACCAAAATAACAAATACTCAGTAATATAAATATTTTCTGCCAAAGCTTCCTCCTTTCCAGCACATAATCCAGTTCTCATTGATTTCAAAAGCAGTTGGGTTTCATCTAATCACTAGTTATTAAACAGCTTCTGAAGTTATAAAAAAACCCCAAAGCTTTGCTAGAAATAATCTTTGTTTCCTTGGCAGACTGTAATAATAATAACAATTATATAAAAACATGCACATACACATATTTCCTTTCCATTTTTATATCTTCAATCATCTGGAGTTCTTCAAGCATTTTATGCAGGTGAGTAAAAAAAAATTATCTTTGTTTTGCAGACACAGAGGGAAGATATGGTTAAAGTTGGCAGAAAAAGGAAGAATATTGTTAATTTTCCACTGAGATAAAAAAAAAATCAGAATTATATGAAAACTGTTCTGGGTTTGTTTGACCAAAACACGCTATGTTCAGCATTTTTACCCTCTCCTTTATTCTTCCCAGCCTCTCAGGTCTCCTTGAGATGAAGTCTGAACTCTCATGGCACCCCAATCATTGTTCTTGATGTTAAATTGGATAACTGGTTGAGAATATCTAGTAAGCATGTGTTCTCTCAGTTCAGATAGGACCATTTTAAGGTCTATCATTTCTAAGAGTCCAATTCTGATCTCCCTGCTCTCATCTAGTGTGCTTTTTCAGTACTGTGCTGGCACTGCTAGCAGGGGCTGGTCCCTCACTGCCTCATGTCTGTGTCCATGCTGTGCAGACAGGCAGCAAAGGTAGCCAGTCAGAAGTGGAGCACTGAGGCATGCCATGCCTGGGAGTTCCTCTGTTTGGCTCCAAGCGGTTCCCTGCCATTTAACCACAGGGCACATCTTTCTCATCATGCTGCTGGGCAGAAACTGCTCTTCCACAGCAACATGGCCACAGTTCTTCCCCTCACAAAATCTGTCCTTACTCACGCAGAACTAGTAGTATCTGCAGAGATAAGGGTAAATAAGGGAACAGACAAGACTTAAGGCATTAGCTGGTTTATTAATGTGGCAGGATTCCTTTTTTATGCATCACAAAACACTAGAAACCTGATTTTTCAATCAGTATTGATGTTTCTTACTTGCATGGTACATTTTGCTCTATGCCATGTCCTCTTGACTGGTTCTAGACCTTGTTCTTTCCCATGCAATGATTCCCAATTTTGTGGTTGTTTGCACAGCAGGGAAATATGCTGAAAGCTGCTGTGGTCTCCTTTGGACTATTTAAAAGCATATGGATGTGATCTTGTGATTAAAAATAAAGTTTGCTGTAAACAGGTTCCTGGGAAGTATTTGACTGCTCTGCAAAGGGATTTACAGCAAATTCTAAGGAACACTTTAAAACTATTAGGAGAGAGTAATTTTAGCAGTTCTACAGATGATTAAAAAGTAATTTTCTAAAATATTCTCACTGGAGGGTTTTTTCTTTTCTTAAAGAAAACATTTAATTGCTCCAATCAACCATAACTACTTGCTGTTTATGATGTAATTTGTATACCCTGATCACAAGGTATATGGCTATTTTTCATATTTGCTTATGACTGTATTCCCCGCAGTTCGTATCAGTCACCTTTAATTGACTGAAACTCACTGCCCATTAAAGAAGGAAAGACTAAAGTGAGAGAAAAAGGGGAGCACTCTGGTTTTACATTACCAATTCCTGACACACTTTGTAATGCCCCTCTGACAGATACAGTTTCTATTATTTTTCACCTCATATGACACCAGCAGCAGAAGTCCCACCTCACAGTCAGGTGAGTCTGGCTTTTATTTTACCTCCAGAATTTGTTGTGGCATCACCCACCTGTGTTCTACTGGTGCAGGTTTAGTCTCTCTTACAGATGCACAAAGCTTGAAAAGGTGCTTAGTCTCTGTAACACTTGTCAACACTTGAAAAGGTAAATAGCTCAAGTGACCACGGAGTGAGACTCCTCTTCCCATCCTGGATGATAAAGGATGCTGAAGTTAGACAGCTCCTTTACCATGCAGCTAAGAATGCTGTTTCCCACACACCACCCCTCAAGTATGTGGCATGGTAAGTAACAATAACATCCACATATTTTAATGTGCTGTTGACATTCTGTTCAAGCCCTCAGTTTTTCCTGACAAAATATCTGCAGGTCTTGGCTGAATAGTAACACAGGTAAATCAGGCACATTGGCATTCTTACTTGCTTTTAGAACCTGCTTTTGTAATAAATGCAGCACAACTTACATTTGTCAAAATCACTGTGTTGCATATGGTGAAGTGCTATTGATACTGCCTTTAAGTTGCTATTGCAGCCTTTTTATTTTGAAGCACTCAGAAGCAAGCAAATTCAACAATTTCACATGGCAACTCAGATTTGGCAAGCATTTTGACCATAGTATTTGATGAGCAGTATGAACAGAAGGGCATCTAGGCTGTCACTTCTTTGCGGTTTCCTCTTGGGAAAAACAGCTCCATTTCATTATGAAAACAAATCATGGCAAGTGAGTGCCATTACAGAGCTATGAAGTTCATTCAGTATTGGAAGAATGCATTATCTCATGCCTCATCCATGGGAAACTGTTAAGCAGTGTCTTAACATCTATTGCTTTATGCTTTATTCTTCCTTATAGATTTGTTTCCCTACTAGAATAGACACAGAAAACACCAAGTGCATTTTCTGTGATATAACTCTCAATAATATTTTCTTTTTTATTTTTTTTTTTTGAGGGAATTGTTTTTCCCTAAAGATAATTGCAGCAGCACAGCAATGCTGAGCTTTTGCCCATGATGGAGCAGCTCTATAAATGAGCCTTTGGCATGGTACCTGGCACATCTGTTGCAGTGAGAAAATAGCTGCCAATGGTTTAATCACTAGGACCATTCTAAAATTTTTGAGGGACCCAAAACCTAATGTTCTCTCAGCATTTTGAATTTCAGGCCTTGCATGAGAGCCCACTGAAACCCAAAACTTCAGTATGTTTTCTTCAAGAGTTCTCATGGAGGTTTTGAAAGTTGGAACATTTTTACTTGCTTTGTAACAGTTCCCAGGAGCACCTGCCAAGGTCTGGGTAACCGGGTGTCATAAAAATATGAAACAACAGAGTGCCTGTAAGCGAAAAGCAGCTGTGGTTCAGAGCAGCAGAGCGCCAGCAGCAACTTGTTGGGCTCTCCCTGCTCATGTTCATGGTGCCCAGAATGCCTTGGTTAGGCCTTTGAACTAGTTAAAAAAAGACCTGATGCTGACCAGGCTTTTCCACAACATGCCTGGCTCTGCCAAGTGGAGTGTGGCTTCCCCTTCATTTGTAACCTTGGGCTGGAAGCGGTCACAGTGCTCATGCTGACACCCCAACCTGCATCCACCTTCCCAGATTTCTTGAACTCCTTCCTTACATGCAGCAACCTGTCTAGGCTCCAGGTGGTTCACTAGCAGAAGCAGTGCCCACACCTGAGTGGCTGTGACCACAGCTAAGCTTTTGCTGACACAAGCAACATCACCCTTCTGAGTCACCATGAAAACCTGACCTCACCCAGCATGACTTGTACCTTTAACAGCTAGAGGACTCATTGCTAATGTGAGATTTGTCCTTTTTTTAACCTTCTGTCTTAGCACACTGGAGTCTGATGATCTACCAGAAAGGGAGGGGGGTAATCAGGACACCATATTAGTTCTTTGTCTACTCTTCGCCTTTCTATGCTCCAGAGCTGCCCCTTTCCCATGACACAGTGGTTTTCAGGATGTTACAACAGAGTTATAACTATGCAAGGCTGAGGAAATTATTACATTGTTGCATAGTCCTTCCCTGTTCTGTAATAAAACCTTGTAACAATTAAATACCGTATTTGTATAACTACTTAGTATATCAGTTTTTCTCCGGGAAGATCAAATAATTAATTATGTGCCCCCCTAATCCTTGCATTTGGTGTGAACTGCTGTGTCTACACCAACCCCCAAACTTTCGTCACGTTATGCTCCCTTTGGCATAGCCCCTTCCCTCTGGCCTCACAAAAAAACCTGTGTCTTTCCCTTACCTCTAGGCATCTGCCTTTCCCTAAATCAGTTAATTTTGGTCTCACACCAGTTGTGGGCACCTACCTGACTAATAGGATAAGATATATCTATGGGAAATAAAGAGTAGGATTTAACAGGGTGATAGATAGTTGCCTGTAACACATGGTAGATGAACTTCTGACTTGGCTGAAATTTGTGGCAAAACGTAATGAAGGCAGTATTGCTGTTCACAGTGTTGAAAGAAGAATATCATCCATTATACAGAGTACTTAACTCTTCCCATACACTTCCCTACCAGGCTTGTAATTTGCTATTAAAATTTACAGGATGCTTCAAAAAAACCCAAACAAACTTTAAAAAGAATAATTGTTGATCCTTTATGTTAATAGTTTTTCCATGAAATAATACTGGAGTCTTTAGTTCATGATTTCACAGCTCCTTTCAAACACTGCATTTAAAGAATGTCGACTTACTTAAAAAAAAAACAAAAACAAAGCCAAATCAAACAAAACCAGACAAGAAGAAAAATCCCACCAAACCAAATAAAACCAGAATCAAAGAAAACCTAAAACAGAGAAGTAAACTCTTATTTCCACTCCTGTTAGAGAAGTTTGCATGTTGGCTAGATGAATCTATTAAAAGGATATAATTCTTGAGTAAGTTCTACATCTGAAATTTCATTAAGGCAACCACAAGCTTTGTCATTTGTTTCAATGGAAAGAAGATTTCAGGGTACAGGTGTCTTGAGTCAGATGTATAGAAATTCACGGGTGTCATTGTGACCCACAGTTACGGATTTAGGAGTTTTGGCAGTTTTGGTATTGCCGAAAGTCCAGAACAGCTTATAGTCTAGTCCAGCTCATGTAGGCAAATCACATTCTTTCTGCCTTCTATGAGGTCTTTAAGAGAAAGGAATTAGCAAACATCCAAATTTAGCTAATATCTGTACAAAACCAACTGTGAAGAGAATCACAGTTCTTCTTACTGTGTTTTTTTTTGTGTCAGACATCTTTAGTTTCACCTTCATGAACAAACCTAAGTCCAGTTAAATAGTTTAAAGTTCCATCTTTCATAAGGAATGATCCATGCAGCTTAAATACTATCCTCAGGCACAAATGACAGAAAGCTAAACTTGTTCATGAGAAGTTGTAGGTCTTGTACCTGTACATTCAGAGCTCTCTACCCAAAAATTATAGCCCACCATGTTACCAGCTTCATGACCACCATCCAAGATGGCAGTAGCACATTTTCTGCTGTATTTGTAACAAGAATCACCAAATCCTTTTTCTTTTATTTTTTTTTATTTAATCAGACTATGTACCAGTAAAGATATAATTGACCAAAATGTGCCTGTCCAGTAGCCACCCATCCCAACCATTCTGGCCAAAAGATGATCAAAGACAGTAACTAAAGCTAGGTTAAATCCTCAATCCGTATCATCTGTTGGTGACTAAAGCTTATGGAGAAAGCCTGAGGCAAAACCACCAGAATATGCATCTCTGTGCCATCCAGGACCAAGGCTCTGGAAAGTTATCCTGAGACAGTAATTTTTCTGCCTCTGTTTTCTTATCTCTGAAATCTCCTTTGCAGAAACTCTTTGAGTCTTTTAGCTGAGTAACTTTTCCTGAAAGCTCAGCGTTATAATAATTAACAACAGCATCTCTGTACTCTTTAAGGTATGGAGAGCTACCTGGCCCATGTGAAATGAGTCCTGAAGGAGCACTGCAGAGGGTTGAGGAGAAAGGAGGGATGTCCCATCTCTGTGGCTGCACTGAAGGTACAATCATGGTATCATAGAACAGTATGGATTGGAAGGGACCTCTGATGCTGAGTCTCTTTTGACAGTTGTTACCTGCCTACTAGATGGCACCATGAGTAAACAAAGAGGGACATTATAGAGATTTGCAACCACTGTCTCCACTTTTTGCATTTTCACACACATGTTTATAAGTGCTCTTGTGATTACTGCCAAAAGGTGACTAAACGGGAGGATGGAAAAAAAATCTCCAGAGCAGAGGTCAGTATATGAGTATCATTCATACAGTCATTTACAAACAGGATCTCCAAAGATGCACTTCACTATGCAGGATTTTACAGTTGCTGTAGCGTTTAGAGTAACTCCTGCTAGAACACTCAGACTTTTGCTTTATCAGGAATGTCAAATAAATATTTCAAGAACATTTATAGCTATCTGTTTCCTACACTGATGAATCCAAACAACACTTAGATTGACCTGGTAAAACTCATCCTGGGAAATGTGCTAAACCAACCTTGAATTTAAAAGAAAGCATTTGATATGGAAAGGTTACAGGTTAGTTATGTGTATTGACTTCTTCCTGTGCCAGGAATGGAGGCAGAAGTTTGTTTATTTATCTGAAAATCAAGATTTGGCAGAGCTGTTCCAAACTATAAACTTCAAAATTCTCTGATCCTAGCACTCAGCACCATGTCCAACAAAGATTGTATGTATCCAGAGACCACTGTGATTTTGCAGTTGTTGGCTTTAGTTGTCTTTATGGTTGTTTACACAAATGCAGACCTGGGACCAGTGACATTATGCCAGCTGGACGGTCTTCCTTTCCCAGAATGGGTGAGGGATGACACAGCTTCTGATATTAAAATATCTCAGATGATGCCATCACTGAGACCACACATAAGGCAGCTGTGTCCTGGCAGGGCCCCCTTGCCATGCCCTAAACCACTGCTAAGGCCCTCTCTTGATGGAGAAAAAGAATCAGACTAGAAGACTTTTGGTCATCGGGATGCCTATTCACACCAAATCTCCTGGGAACAGAGGTGTGGCTCTCTGCAAATTTTTATTGTACTTTCCTGAAAACATCAGGTTCAACTAAGAAACAAGCAGTATTATAGCAAGGGAGGAAAAAGGGAAAGTGATAATGAAACAGCAATAAAATTGAAAGCAAATTCTCTCTAAAAAGTTTAAATGCTTCCACACATCTCAGCTTCACTGTGGGAAACTTGACAGTCAAATGTTAAACAGTACACGATCTCAGTGAATTTTATGTCATTATAGTAACAACATTATTAAACTTAATTTGGTTTTATTTTTAATTTCAATGAAACGTATTTCCTGATCTTTTCATAAAAATGACCTTTGGGAACCATAGCAATCTAGACATTTCTTTATTTATCTTGCTGCATCAGTTAATACTTCCAGTCAGAAGCTATATTGAGAAGCATATGAAAGCCCTTACAGGGCACATGTAATGTTAAGAGCTAAATGTTTTATTAGAACATTTAAAATGAACAAGCTGAAAGCTCTCTTTTAAGAAATTACTTGATGTGTTACTGTGAACAAGATAGTGTCAGTGGATCTGCAGGCTGCTTTTGCAAAGATTGCTGTATAATCTTCTGAAATTTGATACCTGGTTTTTCTGTCTTACAAACTTTATAATACGTCTTTTTCACAAAGTAAAAAAGGGCAAATATGCAAATGTATGTACATATTATTTAAGCTACCCATTTTTTCTCTTCAGAAAAGTTTTTTTTAGATGGTTTTCCATTATGTGGACAGAATATTGCTAACAATTTCCTCTGTTGGTTCAGTTTCATAGATGGGTATAGCCGCTGAAAACTGTCCAATAGGCAAAACATCATGCAAGAATCAGGAAAACTCGAAGCTGCTCAACTTAGTCTTCCCACTGACTTTCTGCATAGGACTGTAGAATTCATTGAAAAAAAGAGTGACTGAAAATCAGAGCTTTCCAAAATACCTCAGTTTGAAGTTAATGAAGAGAATAAGTCTAAAGGACCTAAAGGACACTGAAAGCCTTGGTTGTGCTTCAACAGGCTTTCTGAGCATTCTGAATATCTGAAAATCCAGCAGTTGTCTAAACTGGACCCCAAAACTGCCAAGCCTCCAAAAATTACAGGAAGTTTCTGAGAATATGAACTTTTAAATGCAAATCCTTAAATCTTAATTAAATAATGCCTCAAAAGAAACCCACTCCAATATTCGGAAAGTTAGGAAAATAGAAAATGATCAGAAAGAACTGGTCTCATTTTTGAGCATTCATAAAGTCAGAAGAAGAACATTAGAAAACAGAAAATAAATTATCCCATCCATACAGTTTTCAAAGCAGGTCAGGAGTAAAAAGGGGATTGCATTCCACAGAAAACATTGCAATATGGATTGGAAATAGGAAAAATATGCATTAGAGAAGTTGCTTCCTGACTTACCAAGCAATAGAACGACTAAATTTAACATATGACTCTTCTGTTTCTCTATTGCATTTTAGGTTTTAGTGAAATTTAGTATCAAGCTAAATCTAACTCACATTTCTGATAGGAACAAGGAAATAATTGACTTGATGCTGGAATTTTTCTGTGCAGTTGTCTTGAATTGTCTGGGTGACCACAAATGGAATTTACTCTACTGCAGTTCTCACTACAAAAATAAATTTCTTGAGAGAAGACAGAATAGGACAGTTTTTTCCTTCACTTATAACATTACCTAGAAACCTATTTCTGTGTTTACAATCTCGGTGGTGTCAGTCTAATAAAAGGAAGAGTCAGACCTATACCATTTGCCACAATATATTTTGACATTATTATGTAACTTTTGTCCTGGAGCTTTGTTAGCACAAAAAGCTAATTATCTTCACTGACCATAGCATTATTTTTTGATTAGATCTTATTTAACAGCAAGTTGTTAACTTATTGCTGGCCTAATATCATTCTGACAGTCAGGACAAATAAAGAATTTGGAAATCTGAGGTACCTAAATAGTTGTAAATACTGTTCTGCAGAAATGCATATGAAGATACAAACCAAAACTAGGCCTAAACCCAATGTGATTTTCAGATAACACTGTGCACAAATCACTGTATGCCATATCCATCCAAAAGTCCATTAATAGAACAGATTTGCACTTGCTTATCTTGGGATGAAGTTTATCTGAGGACATCAATTAGAGTAGGCAAAGTGACAAAATGAAATGCTGTGAATCAGCCCATTTTTTTTACAGCACAGGCCAAATGTTACCCTTAGTTACATTCCTAGGCCTCAGATAACATGAGTATAATTGAAAGAAGTTTCGGTTCAATATTTCTTCTATTTTAGAAACTATGGAGCAATCAAGCAATATGACCTTTAGTGGTCCACCAAAGAATCAAGTTCTGCTCTGTATGGGATCCAGACTAATCAATATCCTATTACAAGCACAGCCTGGTTTTTTACAACTAAGACATACTGGGAATAGTCTGGACAAAGCATTTCTCTGTGCAATGGCTGAGATGCAGCAGATTCACAAACTATTAGCTTGTTAATCTATCTTTTCAATAAAATGACATAGAAGTTTAAGCTGTAGTACACAATCTTAACTCACTTAAGCACCCCTTATAAAGCCAAATCTCCAAATAGCATTCATGAAGACTTTCTGAGTTTGTAACGCTACATCAGTCCATATAAACAAACAAATAAGTAAATAAATAGAAATAACAAGCTCAGGTTAATTTGTCAGGTGTAATAGAGATATAACAATCAGAGGCATGGGATAAAGTCAATATTGGTACAAGATCTAATTTTTCTCTTGAATGATAAAAGACAGAATTCACTGAAGGAAATCTGAACCCCACAGGGAGCCAAGGACTTTCTAGGAGACAGCATATTATCCACCAGCTTCAAGCAGCATGGGGGATTGAGAGCATCCTTGACTTGAAGAAATATGAGGTGAAATCCTGCCATTGAAGTGAATGGCATCTCTTCAGCCCACTTCAGCGTGGTTAGGCATCCACTTGTGAGATCAGTGCAAAAGAAGGATGGCAGCTCAGGTGTGCCTGAGCACACATTTTGACAAG
Source organism: Bolborhynchus lineola (assembly GCA_025448015.1). Lineage (NCBI taxonomy): Eukaryota > Metazoa > Chordata > Aves > Psittaciformes > Psittacidae > Bolborhynchus > Bolborhynchus lineola. The sequence goes on from JAOEHX010043099.1 coordinate 12,418, forward strand.
TAGAGGGGAAAAAAGCACTGGGCCTGTTACCATTATCACAAGATCATTTTCAAGGAAGCAAAGCCAGCATGACTCCATATGCATTAAGCTGTGCTTTAGTTCAGGAATAAGGAGGAAAGAGCACAAACCCTACTTAGGGAACCTTTTCGTTCATAACAGGCTTGTTTTTTCTAAAAAACAAGATAGCCAACAGCCCTGTTACTAAAATCAATAATGACCTAAACTCGGATCAGAGTTGTCCTTTTATTTTTAAGATGCCCCCTTTAATGGTTTTGTGGTTTAAGCCCAGTCGGTAATCCAGAACCACGCAGTCGCTCGCTCACTCTCCCCTTTCTTCCTCCCCCCACTCCCTGAGGGATGGGGAGGAGAATCAAAAGAATGCAACTTCCACGGGCTGAGAGAAGAACAGTCCAGTTACTGAGGTATAACACAAACCACTGCTGCTACCACCAATAATAATAATGACAATGGAAGAGAATACAATCACTTACCACCAGTCGACCGACACCCAGCCCAACCTGAGCAGCGATCTAGCCCTTCCAGGTAACTGCCCCCAGTTTATATAATGGACATGACGTGCTGTGGTACGGAATAACTCTTTGGTTAGTTTGGGTCAGTGTCCTGTCTCTCCTTCTTCCTGGCTTCCCCTCCTCTCTGGCAGAGCATGAGACTCAGAAAGTCCTTGGTAGTAGTAAACATTACTGAGCAGCTAGTGAAAACATGGGTGTTATCAGTGCTGTTCCCAGGCTGGAAGTCAAGAACACAGTGCTGCACCAGCTACTAAGAAGGAGAAAAATGACTGCTACTGCTGAACCCAGGACAAATGGACAGGACCTTTAACTAAATCATTGACGAACAAATTTAGTGAATTTGTAGGTCAGATTAACAAAACAGATTCGCTTGTTCTCCCAGTAAGGCTTGTCCGTACACATTTTGCCACTTAAATAGATTACACTAGCTGGCATGGTGACAGGGGAACGAACGATAAAACCGCTACACCCCTCGCATGAAGTGTTTTGCAGAGAGCCGGGCCCATGAAATGGGGTCGGGCAGGGGTCCCGCAGCGCCGCAATCAGGCCGCAGTGTGGTGCGGTGCTGCGCGGGAGCATCACCCGTCCGTCGAGGAGTCAGCGCGGTTCCCTGGCGGCAGACTCGGGGGCGGTTCCGGCGTGTGAGGTCTAGACAAAAACCATTCCTCTTGAGGGTAAACTGCTCCTTCTTCTCTTGGTAAGCCCGGTTTTGTGTTGCCCTTGCTATCTGTGCTCAGGGTGAGGAAGAAGGTGGAAAAGTTTCCTGCTCTGGATGTCAAGATTTCAGTTCTCTCCAGAGCTCATGTTAGGTTTTGGGAAGGAAATTTGGTCTAATGAACATTTAGAACAGCACAGTTCTTCAGAGCATCCGTCCCTCTTGGGCTTGGGTTTCTCTGCAGTGGCTACAGCCATGAAGGAAAACTTACAGAGGCAAAGACTTTTTCTTTAAGCTTCATAGTACACTATATGTAGTGTGCACTTCCCTGGATACTTGCTTGGGTTAGGAGTAGCTGTAAGGACAGTGAGGGAAGAAAGAAAGGAAGAAAGAAGAAAGAAAAGCCTCTGGAGGCTTTCAGATTCCTATTTGAACTTGGCAGTGTGCTAAAGAATCTGTATGAAGCAATATTTTTAGATAATTCCTTTATTTTAAAACACTCCTTCCCCCTTCCCCACCACAGCAGGATAGGATCAGTAGTACATCACTCTGTATTCTGCTTCTACTTAATCACTTTTTGCTATGTTAGTGAAAGCCTAATAATATTTGACTTGCCTTTTTGGGGTAGACAGGATTACTTCTGTAAAAGTAAGTGGAATTTTTCAACAGTATTTGAAGCCCTACTAGAGTGAAAACCATTTGTCCCTGAGGCCATGGCTGAAGACCTCGTAAGCCATGAGCTAACGCTGTATGCATCCTGAAAACGGAAATAATGAGAGGTCCATAACTGTTGTGGCATAGACACATTTGCTGTAAGTATCTGAATGAAGCTGACCTTTTACATACTAATGTTCCATTGCTGCTAATAAAAAGAAAAAAAAGGCATTTTTTTCAGAGATGGGAGTAGAAAGAAATATTACTAATACTTTAGTAAGATCTATGTATTCTGTCTGCAGTGAAATGAGAAAGGTCAAATTTTTCTCTCCTTTTTTTTTTTTTCCTGTGTTCTCTAACTTCTCACCCATCTTTGTTGTAGTAATGAAATTAAGATATCCTTCATGATATAACTGTGAGCTAGGGGGATCTAAATTACCTTCATCTGGCATCATTCCAGTATACTATAAATGAAGTAATTGTCCTTGACTATAAAATTTGCATTTTCAAGACTTAATTGCTATCATTACATCTTTTTGTAATTCTATTAATTTAACTGAATGGAGCATTTGGTTTTATGGTAAAAATTTGCATTAAAACATTGTACATCTAAATAGAATTTTAATATTTGCGTCAAAAGCTTAGTACAGTTGTCCCACAGGACCTAAATAGTTTCACGAGAGGAGAATAGGCAACAGTCACGCTTTAGGTCAACAAACAGGTTTTCCTTTGGTGAATATTGATAGAACTTGCTGTGACAGGTTTCATGTGCTAAAAATCACTCCTGCCTGAGCTTTGCAAGAGTCTTATTAATCTATGAAATATATTTGCTCAGATGCAGCCTAGGTGGGATGTATGTTTGCTCTGTCTGAGAAGGATGCCTGCCCAAGAGTTCTATTTCGTAAGGAATCACTCTTTCTCGGAGTCCTTCTACCCTTGTTGGGTTATATGCTTTACTACCGCTTGAGAAAACTCTGAATATGCAAGCAACACTACTTCTACAGTCTCACTTGTGCATATAGTCCTCTAGCCAAGTTCCCCCATGCTATGAAATGAATTAATTAGTATGTGAGTATCTCTTGGGAAAATATTTGTCTTTGCACTGAACCTCCTTCATCCATTGCACTTGCTGCAATGAGACCTCATGTCAGGT